>MJUU01073922.1:38630-52606 GCA_002080025.1 Modiolus philippinarum
ATGTTGGATGTTTTTATTATTGTTTTTATGTTGGATGTTTATCTGAACTTGTGATAACAAGATAGTAAATTGATATCAGTTAAACATGTATCATACATATCTAAACACTACTGATCGTAAACAACCTTGTCCTTCCGAAAATACAAAATTATACATGTATCAGGTATATACATTTGTATGTAACAAAAAAAATGCCATGAAATATATGTACCTAAAGAACTTTTTTTTCTGTAAATGAACTTCTTTCTTTAGGTAGTTCATATTTCCTAGATAAATGTAAGAATTCAATACAATACATGTACATAATTCCCTATTGCAAGTTAATTCATGATGTCGAATTTCAACTTCCTCTTTATTCTTTGAAACTATAGTTCAGAAAAATTACACTGAAATAAACAAATAAACTTCACAAGATTCGGAGTTTATCAGAGAAATTTTCATTGAAATCAGATAAGATTTGACTTCACAATTAATTTTTGAAAGAAAATGTAGTCTTATATGGAATATATAGGGAAAAAATACAAGTGAAGAATTCTTTCGGCCACGTCACCCTTTGTAAGTGATACAAGTACTATGATGTTTCTTTTAAAATCATCTAAAAACAAGGAATCCTGTACAAAAGGATTTAAGAAATCAAAGTCCATAAAAAAGACATAATAATGAGAACACCAGATGACAGAAGAACAAAGACAGAACTCACCCCAAAAAAACACCAACACCAAAAATACAACACTCAAAACTAAAGCACCCAGTCAGACTGTGAAGTCTAAAAAAACCAAAAGTCATGTATCTGGCGTACTAGATGGATACAAAGAAGAACACCTAAAGATGGATATACACTTGGTCGGTAAACAAGAAGTTACAAGTTGCAAGTTGCACATAAATATCGCTGAATAAGGGGAGACACAGTACAGACATTTACAGTACTCAATGCCGAATACATGTATCCAGTGGCTATAATATGCATGTGCAGACAAACATCATGAACATTAGGTAGATGTAGGAAAAATCATGCACTTCTTAGGCCCACAAGCATCTGCAGATATATAATGCTTAATCAATTAATCCTTTTAAAAAAATCATCAAAATATAACAGACCACTGAAACGACAAAATATTAATTAAACTGTGTATTGATTAGTAATTACGACAATATATAGTTAATGTTAACATTTAAAATTTTCCGATCGACCTAAAATGTTTTTCAAACAAAGAAACTTGAACTTTAAAAGGACTGTTGATCTCATAATGGGTTGAAAAAAATGGTATCATAATTTAAATTGCAATATACATTTTAAACTAATCAACAGAGATTTGAATTATACACATCAATTTTCATTTGATATTAATCCTTTTGGTTATTTCCCCTTAACAATGGCAAGAGTAAAAATCCAATAGATTTGAGAACTTCACTGTTTTTTCCATAAAAATATCTGTACAAAATGTTCCAATCTTTTACTGAAAATTTTCAAGAGTCAAATATACTACAGTACATGTACAAATGTACTAGTAATAGTAGTACTAGTGACATCAACCCTTGACTAGTCTACTAACGCCCACCCTCTGCAAATGGTGGTTTCTCAAAAGAAAACAAAAAAATCAATGATTTACGACAAAAGATTGAATGGTAAACCCAAGTATTTGGAACCTGGTCTATTGAAACATCTTATCTGATCGGTGTGTTCTTTTTCTCCTCTTAAAAGCATCATTACATTTGTATAGCTCTGGAATCTATTATCAGACAATTAAAATGTTTACCATAAAATATATATGAAACCATTAAAATCAAAGGGTTACTCCTTACCAACTTCCAGAAACTCCATTCACCTAGATAATTATTGTTCAATACAATAGTACAGATGTTCTATTGATGTAATATAGTATGTTACTATGCAAGGTGATGAAACCAAATGTTTACTTTTTACTACCTTGTAAAAATCAATAATACAGGTAAGTAAACATTACATGCACTTTATTTATAATTGGAAAAACACAATAAGTTTGGACCAAAAAAGAACTTTTAAATATCACTTCAGTAAGGAAGATAAAACTGTCCTAAGTCAGGAAATTTATAAATTTGTGTGTCTTGTCTGTTTTCTCAAGTTCGTTTACTTTATGTCTATAGGAGTCTAGGATGATGTTTATTTCGCTGAACTCGATTACTCTTTATTTAGGGGCCGACTCCGACCTGCCGTTGGGTGTGGTGTTTCCCCACCTTTCATTGAAGATCTTACGGTGGTTTTGAGTTGTTACATGTATAATTCCCCTTTGGGTCTTTGTCTCTTTGACACATTCCCCATTTCCCTTCTTTTTTTCTTTTAGTTGGTATTTAAAGCTAGCTCTTAGGGTCACTAATCAAATGTTTTGGTTCTTATCATTGTAATGTAGGCATTTTTTTTCAATTTGATACAATTAAAGCAATGGCTACTGATTAGACAGGTATAGAGTTGGTCTGGATGTCAATCTACTTAGGATATAATGGTAGTGACTAAATGATCAAAAAGATTTGACTCGAGAAACCCTCTGCAAGAAGCACCATACAGATAGCTAGCAGACATTAATTCATGTAAAATGAAAAGAAGATGAAAATGAAGATAGTTGGCCATGGTTCAGAAATACATACCAGTACACAATGCATATCCTGCCTATGTTTTGATACTGTATGAGGACTGAGAAGGAAGATAACTCCAATAATGCATACAGCTTCCAACCAATATATTTTATCTTTAAGCCAACTGCAAGTTAAATATCTCCTATTCTACTGCTTTCACAAAATTTCCGCCATGTCCATGTGAATGACTGTAAGTGTATTGTCAATTGGTAAATTGCCTCTAAACATTTACTTGTACGGTCATTAACCTACATGTGGGACATCCTATTCCATTGTATTTTTAGGTTGCGATACAATTTAACTCTGCCAGACAACAAACAAACATGCTTTCTAATTTACAAATACTGATACATTTGTTGATTAGGGATATCAATTAGTATGACAACAGTATATTGCTGAATGGACCTCTGGAAATTTTACTTATCACTATAGCATTAACTTATATATGACTTGTAGATGACCCCCATATTGATGTCATTTCCAATTCAACTAGGATCAATTACTTTTTACACCTGAGTTGATCATGTATTATTGATTTGTTCCTTACCTATACATGTATTGAATTAGTTACTGATAATTAGTGACAAAGGTATTCAAGTCTGGAATTACCTGCATTAGATTATCATGTTCACATAACAAACAACCAGGTGCATTTGATAGATCTAGAGAACTAAGTTTGGTTTATCCCATTTTCAGTTGACATTTTGGTATTTTGCATGTTTCTGGACCTACTGACACATTTTGCTAAAAAAAAATGCTCAACCAGTTTATACCTGGAAATTCAGATGTTTTGCTACCTTCATAATAAAACTATGAAATTTAGTATTGCTTCATTTGTACAATGTATAGTGAAGCAATAGAAACTAACATGTGTATAAGTGTTCAGTTTAAGTCAATCCTGTTATGTCTTGTTAACCTTCTATCTTTTTTATCTTGTTTTGAGCCTAACCTACATAATAATGCTGATTGTGACATTGAACTTTTGACCCTGACATTTGATAAAAAAAGGGTCTTTGCAATCAACATGATACAAGCCCATCACATTAAATGAGGGTTATAAACACAAGGCTTGCAGAAACATTGCTTCAATTTTTCATTAGGATTGGTCGAGTAAAACTTAAGCCATTGCATGAGAAACAAACTATTTAAAAAAGCCGCAGTAGCTTAATTATCAATTTCTGTGTTATTTTATACCGACTTTCCTTACTGGTCTCTCCCTTAATTTGTTTTGTTGTCACTTTTAATTCTAACAAAACCATGGTTGCACCGCAATTACTTCGATTTTTTTGCTGTTCAAGATTTCAAAATTGACCTCATAATGGCATAATTGCCATAGTAACCTAGTTTTTTTTCTGGATGCTGACCTAGTATGTAGTTTTGCCTGGATGCTGAACTATCACCAAAGATGCATGCACAAGCAATTTAAACCCAGCTTCCATGTACAGTTACTGAGATATGAACTCATTAAAATTAATTGCAGTTGGAGTAAACATATGTGTTATGGTCTCATGTTCATTTACTCCATATCCTTTCGTACAATATCAGAAGCTGACATAATCTAGTATATTATGTGAAAAATACACATGTAGGTCATAGTAGCCTTATTTTTCGTCGATGCTGTGCTGACATACTCACAAAAGACTCATACAAATGCAAAGTTAGATGGTCCTATCATGAAGACAGTTATTAGAACTTACTTTGATATAACCTTGAATGACTATCACAAAAATATGCTTCAAACAACCTAATTTTGTCTAAAAAATTGAGATTCATGAACATGCAAATGTTGAAAATATTGGTCAAAGAGACCAAATTTTAAGGATGTAAGTTAACCAAAGATATATAATTTATCTGTATACAAAGTTTAATGACCCTTCCCTTTTTAGGTGACCAATTTTGGATGCATATACATTTAATTTTCATGTATATAATGTACTAAAATCTGTATTATGTTTATTTTTTTTCTTCCTTGTTTGTATTTGTCATGTTTTGCATTGATAACAATCCTATTTTGGATTTTAATATCAATAAAAAATAGAAATTGAAATTACAAAAACTGGGATGCCAGTGGACTCCAATAAATGAATAATCCCTCAACTAAAAAGATATACAACAGAAAATATTTTGAACAAGCAATTCCCCAAAAAATGAACAGACCAAAAATTATATAACACCATCATGACCATGTAATTAAATTAACGGGAAAAGACTTACTTGACCTGTTCTTTGTTAAATTGATCATGATAATCAGTTTTTGCTGATTTCAGATCTATTTTTATTATTACAGCTGTATTATATACTATTTATAAATTGACAGATGCAATTACACTGGCATATTACATAATATATGGGCAAAGTCTTGTATTCTATTCTTAATTTTCTCTTAAAACAATACAAATGTCATGCTATATGCTTTTCTACATTTCTTAAAAAAGCTCACTCTTTGGAAACATAATAAGATTAAATCAGGGGATTGTCACATGTCTGGTTGCACGATGCTCACGTGTAATTTAGCCTCCCCCACCAAGAAAGACAACAATAGGAAAATGCTTGGTGAGAAAATGAAAAGGTGAACAATGATTATGGAATCCAATTCATGATCATCAAATTGTTGGGGCAAGACCAGTCTATTAATATAAATGGTGTTCCATTTTTTTTTTAAACATTTGTGTAAGTCAAAGCAAGTACATCCATTATACAACAATGAAATGAAGTCATATAACCCTAAATGTTCTAATGGCTCTGCCAAACTGATTTTCCAAAGTCCAAAAAGGTCAATTTTTATAGCCATTGTAGATGTTTCCTGTTGTCCCTTCCATTTAATGCAGTACTTTTATTACCAAATATCAATGACAAACTGTAAGTGGGAGCAGTCACAAATGACAGCTAATCCCCTTGCCAGCTGTTAAGAAATAATAACCCTAATATAATCTCAAGATGTATGAATGTCTAAGGTACATCCACTGAGGATTAAGATCATTGATGTGTAACATGTAGTATCTCAGATATAAACATTAATGGGAACTTTAACCCACGCCAGTCAAGTGTAAAATGTAGGTCAAAGTGACCCAATTATTGTGTGAAGTTGCAAGACTTCAAGATGCGATGGTTGATGTGACACATGATTTATCTCAGACATGAACCTTAATGCAAACTTAAATATGAGTCGTTGAAACATAAAATGTACATGTAGGTCAGAGTGACCTAATTATCGATTGAAGCAGCATCACTCTCCAAGATGAATCCACTTACCAAAGATAATTGATGTGCCACATGTAGTTTCTTGGATATGAACCCAAACACAACTTCAACAGGAGTCATTGAAGCATAAAATGTAGGTCAGAATGACCTAATTATCATCTGAAGAAGTATCATTCTTCAAGAAGTATCTACTGACCAAAGATGATTGATGTGCTACATGTTGTTTCCTAGATATGAACCTTAAAGCAAACTTTAACCTGAGGTGAACTAACAGGTCTTCTACACTCAGACGGACAAGCAGGCTAGATGCTAAATCCCCTCCCCAACTACAATGGGCAAGGAGATAAAAAAAAATCATACATGTAGCATGGTCAATAACAATTCAGATACCTTCTACATTTAACCTTTCAAAATCATGCAAACTTGATTTCAGCTTTTCAGTTTTCAAGTTAAAGCCATAAGCAGTCGACTGAAAAGATTTGAAAAATTTCAATGAGTGAGCTAAATTTTCCCAATTTTTCAAAATTGTTGTAAAATAAGTAGGGGTGTAATGATACACCTACCTACCACGTATCACGATACAAGGGCTATGGTTTGATGCGTTTGGATTCGATTCATTTTTATCAGTGACAGCTAGGAAGATGACAATATTTATACTATGATGTGTCTGTGTAAGCGGTAGACCAAAATTTCCTTTAGCCAAAGTGGCTAATTGGTGCAAATTATAATTAGCCACACTGAGGTTTCATTCGCCACAAAAAAAAAAGAACAGTTGACATTTTTGTTTTAAAAATGCAAAAAATGAAATTATTTCAAAGTATTTCCTCAACATCGTAGGGATACTGACAATTTCGTCAATTCTAGTCATACATTCAAATTACTTGTGAGAGGAAGCCTACTAAAGTTGTAGAAACTGATTTCAATAGCAAAATGGTTGATTGAGCTAATGGATTGATTCTTCAGTTCACCTGCGCTAGCCAGAGTGAATGGGGTCCGGCAGGTCTAACTCTAGGATTCAATTCGTGAAGTGGCAAAGTCACTTTGATGATAAGAATAATGCTCTCCTGTAACATATATATTTTACACACTCGCGATTGAATTTTCACTGGTTTAAAACTTTTGCAAGAAGTCATCGCTGAGTTTCATGTCCACAATGAATCAGGTAAACAAAAGTACGATAATAAAAAGAAAGAACGACGAGAACGGACATGAAAAACCGGAACTGTACTACTTCAACGTTATCTATTCCAGAAAATGGATGCCGAAATACCTGTCATTGGTTTCAATTTAAGTTTTATTTTCATCTTCTGATCTGGTCATAAGAACGTTTTTTGGAAGGAAGTTTTCTATTCATATCATGATATCTCCGAGTACCGTATATTGATTTTTCTCATTCGCCAAAGTGGCGATTAGACCGAGTTTTTTAATCGCCACATGGAACAATCGTTCGCCCCTGGCGAGTGTGGCGACCTTTAGCGCTAACACAGTGTGTATATAATTAATGTTAACTACTTTAAATGTAAATTGTACCAATTGATTTAGCATTTTTCAGTGTTTTTCTATTGTAAGAAGTAATCCAGTGATTTGTTTGCTCCAACAACTAAAGTTCTGATACTTAAAACTAATCTCAGATCTTTATTATTTAGTGATTTTTAGCAAACTCAAACTGGAAGTGTAAGAAAATCTAAGTAATTGTAAATAATCCTCTCTGTTCAAAAGCTGTCTGAGATATATAAACTCTGAACGTTCCTTATTTGAAGCAAACTAAAAAACTACGGTCGACAAGTCGGATCTCTTTACACGCCCGCAGTTGGTTTTGTTCGTTACTGCGCTTTAGCAGTAATTAGTCATACTGCTAAAACCGGAAGTTTACATTCGAGTTGAACGAAGATTTTCGGCTTATGTTGCCAACTTCTCGTGAATATTTTGATGTATATAGTTAGCGGTTACATACATAGGCACGTTTAAAGTGGAAAAATGTTATTTGCATTGACTATGCTGCAATCACAGGTCATTTTGTCTGCGGTTGAGTTGTTAGCTTTTGTTTGTAACATTCTGAACATTCCAGATCGAAACCGAATCGAAATACGGGTTTAGAAAACCGAAAATCTAACCGAACAAAAAAATCGTGGTTCATTGAAACTTCGGTGAATCGTTACCCCCCTAAAAATAAGACTGAGTTTTGGGCAAGATGCCATTGACCTAAGACAAAAAAAAAAAATACAAATAGAAATGTCATCGTTATTTCAGCAATTTTTCATTGTGTTTGCAAGTATTTTATCACCTTTTTCAGTGGCAGTAAGTCCATGTATCAAAGCAGGTGAAGTCTTGGTTAAAATTGCTGTATCACAAAAACCAACTCTTTTGATTGGACACTACCCATGGAAGAAGAGGTTGCATGCATAGATTTTCCATGCCTAACCTCCCATGGGAACAGAAATTTAACAAATGTCATCACTTCAATGAAGTGTCAATGACTGCTCCTTCACTGAAAGCTGTCACGAAACAGACAATCTACTGATGTTTTTGGTTCATAAAAGTTGCTTACTTCAAGTAAGAAATGGAGTACAAGTTTCACCCTATACAACTGTAGATCAAGTTGTAGGGGTAAAACAGTGAAAGTCAGATACATGTACTTATTACAAGGCTGACACATGATGACTGCTACTAATGTGGCTTAGCTATATAGAGTATGCCTGTTGTGTACTGGATGTCTGAAATGATGATATTGCCGCTGTGTGTAGAGCTTTTCCTATTATGATATTTTGTTGGATATCAACAAATTCGACCAATAATCTAAGCAAAAGTCAGAAACATAGCGACAGATTAATTCTGACAATGGAAACAAAGACAAAGAGTCAGACATTTTGAAAATAACAGTTCAATATTTTGTTGTCTGACTTTAAATGTCATTTTAATACCCACCTAAAGTCTTGTCCCTGCAGGTCACTGAAATTTACAGTGACCTTCTAATCACAACTACAACTCGGGAGGAAATAATTGAGCATTTGTACCTGACAAGGACTTGCTGTTAAGATGATTGCATTTGAACTTCAACTATATATAAGTAAATGACAACTATTTATGAAAAGATAATTCGTGCTGATCAGACTGGTTTTCTAAGGAGAAACACTTTTCCCTAGACAAGGTCTTTGTTTAAACTTGAGTCACCATGTGTATATAAACAAAGTCCTTTGTTTTTCTTTGTTCAACAGTTGACCCACTTTCTCGGTACATACCTAATTATCGAACTAAATAATCATCAAAATCAATGTCAATCACAAAAAGGAAATTGTTTCAATAGATAATTTATGGTGTCAAAAGATACAGCGATGCCATAAGTGGCCAATGATGTTTTAGCGCCCTTTGTTTACGATCATACCCAATACACAAGAATGGCGACCAAAACACAAATTTGCCTATGATTGAAGTTAATTTTTACCATATAATACAACATTGACATTAACCAAAAGCATGCATTTCATACCCCACTTACCAAGCTATCAGACTGCAAAAGTGTTGTAACGTGTATTGGCTGCTATATGAAATAATATTCCATGAAATTCAACCACTTCGTCTGCTTCGATCTTGAGGTCGTCTAATGTTTTTGCGGAAATGTCGTGACGAAATGTACCACGTGACTTTCCCATTCGCAACGTAAACAAAGCCATGTGATCGCAATCAGCTGTGTCATGTCAACATTGATCACCACAACACGAAATGGGTACTGAGATACACTTTGTGATTTATTTTGTAAATCATGAAGAATAGATCAGTTGAACATATTACATTGTGTGTGTGTGTTTTTTTACTTTGTGTCATTGCAAAAAATAATAAAAATGCGATTTTTTGGCTGTTAATTCCATTCGCAGAAACAATATCTTCACTTGAACTATTATTTTTATATCCCTAACTTTTAATATGTGATACAAAATTGGAAAATAAGACCATAAAATCTATATTTTGTATTATTTTCGGTAAAAATGTTGGAAAAATAAAAATATTCGGGATTTGAAATATTTTTCACCATCAGGACTTAATTTCTGACATAGGGTCGTATGGTCTGCCGATATTTCTACCGGGCCACCATACATTTGCGCTAATCCTGCATTAGTAAATGTATCAAAAGCGCCACAAATTTTATTTTCGGTTATATCAAAAGCGCCAATTTTTACCGATCAAAAGAGCCAATTTACCTGTAAAACATTACAAAATTAAAAAAAAAAAGAAATTAAATGAATTATTAAATTTGAATATTAATTTACATTTTTCTAAAAATCAAATTAAATAAATAATAATTATAAATTTTATTGAACATTATTCTATATATTATAATTTATTTAAAACTATCTCTCTTTTATAAGATAACTTATAATAAATGGAGAAAAAGGATGAATAATATAAATTTTGAAATGTTAGTAAGAATTAAAGAAAAATCTAAAAATATATCAATAAAATGCACGTCACGTGTATATATGTAAAATTTTTCTATTATAATAGGTAAGTACTGAGTATTTTTCATACGCCAAATGTAATCACTTGCCAAGTTTGGTCACAATCCATTTAATCTGAAAAAAGTAAGTGTCCAAGATTGACGTTCCTATCACGAAAATAGAGTCTAATAAAGGAAAACCTGTCATTATTGTTGATGGACTTAAATTAGACAAGCTTTCATAAAGAAAAGTGGTGAAATGAGTAGCATATGCACTCAGTTGTGAGAGACATGTTTCCTGGTGTTACCATAA
Source organism: Modiolus philippinarum (assembly GCA_002080025.1). Taxonomy (NCBI): domain Eukaryota; kingdom Metazoa; phylum Mollusca; class Bivalvia; order Mytilida; family Modiolidae; genus Modiolus; species Modiolus philippinarum. The sequence goes on from MJUU01073922.1 coordinate 49,187, forward strand.
AATCTTGTCGTTTCCATTTAGGACAGGCTTGGTGGCGTAAAATGCAAAATATTGGATTATCGAAGGAATACAACTCGGGCAGTGAAATTAGTAAATGGCTAATCGGCAATTTTTTCGGACTTTCATACCTTCAACCAAATGATGTCGGAAACAGTTTCACGGAAGACTTGATGCCACACATGCCAGCTGATCAAAGAGTTGAAAAATTTGCAGACTATGTATTGTAAACTTATATAGATGACACATCTTTATTCCCACCAAATATATGGGCTGAAGTACCTTCAGATGCCAGGAGAATCAACAATGGACCTGAGGTCTTTCATTCACACTACAATGAACAGTTCTATAATTCACATCCATCTATGTTCTTTAACCGAACTTACGTCAAACTTAGAAGTACACATACCCAGGCCGTTCGCACTAGGAGAGAAACCGATAAAGACATTTTAGATATTTACAGTAAACTTGTATCCGGTGAGATCAACAGACAGCAGTTCGTCTTTGGTGTTAGCTTCAAATGTCCACCGTAGGTGAAGTTTTAACATTTTAAACAATTTAACGCAACATACTTTTAACGAACACGGAACATTTTAAACATTAAATTGACTTTAGCTCCACCAAGCTCTATACATACCTGCTGGTCCCAAACCATGATAAAGGAGGAGGGAAGTCATTTCTTTAGAAAAAAATAAAGAGATCAGCGCAAATGTATTGTTTTAATTTTGGCGCTTTTGATACACACATTTCAGAAAAAGTACTGGTGCAAATGTTACATGGCGCAAATGAACGGTAAATTGGCGCAAACTTAGAACGCCCATCTACCGATAGCCAATGTAATAATAGTTCATGATATGTAAGAAAAAAAATGTGTAAAAAATTTAGTTTCAGACTCATTGAAGTTTCATAAATGACAAGATTAGCAACCCTCTAAAAGTATCGGAAAATTTAAAATGGTATTGTGTATTTCACTATAGATTCTAAACTAAGTTAATGCCTAGTCATTAGACCTAAAGCCTAAAACGTGTTTGGCATTAGGCTTAATGCCTAGGATTTAGGTCTAATGCCTGATTTTTGTTTGTGAAAATTATTCTTATTGCCTGACCAAATAATTTACAATATTCTGTTAAGAGTTATTATAATTCTGAAAGCGAAATGGTACAAACTAGAAATAAAGAGAGTTGTTTTTATCTTCATTTTTTAAATATAGTTTGTTTCCCATAACAATAAAAAATCTACTTTGAGTTATAACAAGAGGTAATTTATTAAAGTCCCGTTGTTGCTTCCTACATTACAGAGTGATATTTTAAGCTTACTTTAAAAGGCATGTTTATTTACACTTTAGGCATAGCTACTCACTTTGTGATGGTATCCGAAAAAAAAATTAGTTGCCGTCCATTTCTCTTTACTTGTCCCCGATAGTTTCCAGATGATTTCAAGAAAAATATTTTTGATTTATTTTGAAACTTTGAAAAATTATAAACTAGTAGTACAATGATGAAAACTGTAGAAATGTTAAGAGACAAGGCCGTGATGAAAAATATTCTGGATTCTCATCCCATCTCACTACTATTTTTTAAGCCCGTTAAAAAAATTATTGTTTTGATTTTTGCTCATTTTTGTGCTCATTTTTCTTGAAAATTTAAAGCATTTTTAGCCTTAAAGGTATCATACCACCAGTGATTTTTCCCTATTTGTCTATGTTAAATTGGTCATTTTTTGAGAACCATTGCACATTAACTGTCGTTTCAAAGAAAGCGAAACTTCTTACCTAATTAATTAGATATATAATGAGCCTCCACAAAAATTTTGAGGACAACTTTCATTTAATATAAGAAAATGCACTCCATCGGAAGTATACTTCTAGCAGAAATCAACTTTCAATTTCACTGTCAACCCGTAAAATAGTCATGTCATTGTTTTTACCAAAACAAGTTTTATTACAACTGATAGGAATAAAATAAAGATTTTTTGTGTACCTAAGATGTTCAGCTTTCAAACAGTTTGCAGGTTAATTACATTTGATACAGAACTATAATAATAAAATTCGCCTGCCCATCCCGATTTTTTCAACATGTCTATGGATGATGTAGACAGTGATACATCTAGTAAAATCAGTGAGTCTTCAGTCAAGCAATCCTTGGCTGGTGGTCAATACTTCTCGAAATCCAAATAGAACAAATGCCGTGGTAAAAAGACTGGACATGTGGCCAATGGCCGATGGTCCATGAGTGTGTGACATTAAGTGAAAATGATCTACATTGTATTTTTACCAATTAATTATTCTATATTATACACAGTGCATTTTTACTTATTAATTACTAGTGTTCCTTAAATGTTTTTTTTTGCATTGATTTCTTTATGTTATAGAAATTTGCCATAATAGATTATTTGTTTTGACCTCCAAAAATTCAGAGAATGACGTCAGGCAATAAGAATAATTTTATGAACAAAAAATCGGGCATTAGACCTAAACCCTAGGTATTAAGCCTAACGCCAAACTCATTTTAGGCTTTAGATCTAATGACTAGACGTTAATTTAATGCCTAATTTTACCATTGTCGATAACGCAATCAAATCACATAATGTCAGATATATGATCCAACTTTAATAGATTTATAGATTTAACAGTGAATTTTGGAAAATTCTAAAATGCTGAAAATTTCAATTTTTCATCAATTTCGTGCTAATTATTCGGTTTCTGTCTAAAAACGTGTGTGAAAATTGCATTTTATTACATTTACTAGTGGTGTGTTTTGAGCATTAATATTATGTCCGACAGCCTACAACCTTGCCAATAATTTTCGCAATAATTTATTCGGGTAGGTTAGGTTTTATTGGTGTATGAAGTTTATATTACCAAAACAACGACTATTATTTGTATCAGTTGTAAAGTATATATAAGTTTTCATTTGATATATTAGTTAACTCAGGTACAATATTGGGCAAAAGAAAGACAAAACCTCGTCAAAAACACATTGTTCAAAGATCGTTTTATTTGATCTATTTGAAAATGAAACTTTGGCCACTAAAACATCCTCTTTACAGAAAACACATTGAAATACATACCTGCTGGTCCCAAACCATGATAAAGGAGGAGGCAGGTCATTTCTTTAGAAAAAAATAAAGAGATCAGCGCAAATGTATTGTTTTAATTTTGGCGCTTTTGATACACACATTTCAGAAAAAGTACTGGTGCAAATGTTACATGGCGCAAATGAACGGTAGATTGGCGCAAACGTAGAACGCCCATCTACCGATAGTCAATGTAATAATAGTTCAGGATATGTAAGAAAAAAATGTGTAAAAAATTTAGTTTCAGACTCATTGAAGTTTCATAAATGACAAGATTTGCAACCCTCTAAAAGTATCGGAAAATTTAAAATGGTATTGTGTATTTCACTATAGATTCTAAACTAAGTT
>MJUU01073926.1:0-21699 GCA_002080025.1 Modiolus philippinarum
GGAAGTCAACAACTTTATGACGAAAGCAAGGTGAAAATTACCTGTCGCTGCACACAAAATTACTGTCTCATGATTAAGGGTTATTAAAAATCAAAGTACCAGAGAAATGAACAGTATGGTGTGGAAGCTGTTTTTGCAAATGCTCCATTAAACCAGCTGTTTTATTTTATACACTAAATAATGTATCGTTTCACACTTAAATATCCCTGTAATTTCAAAGAAAGTTCAAGGATGTTGGTATATCCTCCGTCTGTTCCTCCGTCCGTCTGCCTGACTGTTTGTCTGTCTTCACTACTGGAAGAAAAAATGACCGAAAAGACCAGATAAAGTCCTTGGACAAAAGTGACAATGACTGTTAAACTGACTTACAACACTTACGTATGTTGTGTCTAACACTTTTATCTGTGACGAATACATTTGACTCCTACAAACAATTTGTGATTGACACAACTCCTTGCTGTGTTGTCACAGTCATATTTTACCCGTTTCGACGCAAATGAGTATTATAACAGCTAAAAAATGACTGTGTCAACTCTTTCAGTGTTGTGGCAGTCATTTTGTATTAATCACAACCAAATGAGCGCTGCGACAGTTAAAACATGACTGTGTCAACGCTTTCTGCGTTGTGACAGTCATTTCTTATCCATCACACTGAAACGAACGTTGTGTCAGACATAATTTGTCCGTAACAGTCGTTTAAGGTTTGCCAGTAATGAGTTGTGTACATCACAGTAGATTCAACTGTGACTGACTGGCATTCTCTGGAATATAAATTAACAGCTATCGTTATGAACATCGCCAGTCACATACTGTTCAAACCTGTTACAACTTCTGCTAATAAACCTGAAAACCGATCATTTCTTAAAATTCATTGTGCTAACAAAGGCCTAGATGCCATTAATCTCCAACATTCTGCACAACAAAACAGTGAAATCTAAGATTCCTCCTTACTTCAAAGGCTTATTCCTACACTAAATCTATTGCAACCACTATTTTCAATCACAAACGGGTATTGTGTGATTTCCAGATTGATGACTTTAAAGCCAAACCGCCTGATTGCACCTGCTTCTCTTCCCCATTCAACTATAGTCCTGCTGGACACGTGATAACGGGTGACCTAGATATCGTTGGAAACCAAAAATTACGAGATATTTTTTTCAAAAGGTCCGAAATTCCGTGAACCCCATCACATCAACTGGAAGTATAACTTCAAAATTATGATGGATGCAGTTGAAGACTATGCCAGAATGTGGGCAAAGAAAGAAAAAGAAGATGTGGAGACATTGTCAGACTGGATCAGGTCGATTAGACATTAATCATGAATCGTATCCGGCGCTTGAAAACATCTATGAAAACTAGAACGCCCAGCATATTTGATGACTCTTTTGTTGCTAAAACATTTACAAAGCTCCAGGCAAAATACGTCATAGTACCTGCAGACAAAGCTTCTAACAATATTGTGTTTGTATGCAAGAAACACCATTTAGACTGTCTAGTTAAGGAGATGGGTATTGACACCTACTTATTCCCCAACTACATTATCAAGGGACGAGATAATCACAAATCACACTTCTGTGTTAGCATCATTCGGTATCAAAGTTGATGAGAATAACAGTTATCTCCCTTATATTTACTAAGTGCCTGAGCTTCACAAGAATCCCTACAAACAGAAACAGAGATTCATTGCAGGATCTGCCAGATGCACCACTAAGCCCCTATCCAAACTCCTTACCACTTTACTGACTGCAGTTACAGATGGTCTAAAAAGCTACTGCGAAAAAGCCTATTCCATGAGCGGCGTGAATCAGATGTGGATTCTTAAAAATTCCAAAGATCTCCTTGAACAGCTCTCCTCGAACAGTCTCGCATACTGCAATAGCATTCAAACTTTTGATTTTTTTACCCTTTATACAACTCATCTCCATAATAAACTTAAAACAGTAATTTCCGATCTAATACATCACTGTTTCTGTACCAAAAACGGAGAACGCAGGTATTCCTATCTGGTAATAGGAAAAGATAAAACATATTTTGTAAAGTACGACACTGAGTCAAACAAGAAATACAGTGACGTGATTAAGATGCTTCAATTTTTGATCGACAACATTTTTGTTGAATGTGGAGGCCGTGTTTTTCAACAGACAATAGGGATTCCTGTGGGAACAAATAGTGCGCCACTTTTAGCTGACCTTTTCCTTTTTTCGTATGAAACAAAGTTTTTACAAGGGCTGATAAAACAGAAACAAAAACAACTAGCCCAGACTTTAAATTTCAGCTTCAGATATATAGACGATGTACTTTCTCAGAATAACCCAAGATTTAAAGAATATTTACATCGTATCTACCCCAATGAACTTGAAATTAAAGAGACAACCGATACACCCGATTCTGCTTCATACCTTGACCTTTTGTTATACATTGACGAACATGGACGTCTGAAATCTAGATTATATGACAAACGTGATGATTTTGACTTTCCAATAGTGAACTTTCCCTTTCTCTGCAGCAGTATACCTGCATCCCCAGCATATGGAGTATATATTTCACAATAAATTCGTTACTGTAGAGCATGCAGTACATACAGTGACTTTGTGGAAAGAGCAAAAGCAATGTCACAAAAACTGTTGAGTCAGGGATATGTTCAGTCTTTGTTACTTTCGTCCCTTCAGAAATTATATGGCCGTCACCACGACATCATAGATAGATATGAAATGTCAGTGTCACAAATAAAAACTGACATTTTCAGCTAGATTCGCGTCTTCCCTGATTTGACATTACCGGTTTTGACTTTACCCTGGATTGACCCACTGACAGTGTGACGGGTGCTGTGCACAGAGCAGGACATGCTTACCCTTCCGGGGCACCTGATGTCACTCTTGTTTATTGAGAGTTCACACTGTTAGTGCTTTAGTTTTTTGTGTTGTATATGTAATGTTCGTGTGTTTTGTGAGCATGTGGTGTATTTGGTCTTCCGTCTTTTGGTGTTCTTGCGTTTGCCTTGTCTATGGACTTTGATTTGTGTAATCTTGCGCTTTGTTCCTTCGGTATTCTACTGCCGTTGAGTGGTGCATCACATAATAATATTTTTACTGTTTAAAATATGAGAAAAAAAACAAAAAAAATGCAAAGAAGATTTTTTTCAACATTATTTTTTTCATTTACTGAGAGGTGTGATTTTTTTTTCTAAAAAGACAATTAAACAGAGAAAAACGCTTAAAAATTAAAAAAAGATATTACGTAAATTCCTGACTTATAAATAAATTGATAAAAGAATAAATAAATTTTACTTATCTATAAGTAAGTGATATATATATATATATATATATATATATTATTATTGAAATTTTGATTACACACAAATGAAAAAATAATGTTGAAAGGGATGGTAAGGTGACAATCGATGTACGAAGTGTCAAAACAACACTTCTATTAGTTTTACTTTGCTTTTATTTTTTTTTCATTTTGTTGTGTATGTCTAACAAATTTCCACATACTCCGTACTTAATCTCCAATATGTACAATGAGGAAAAAAAAACTACCGTTAAATTGATAAGTACTATGATTCTATCACTGATCTTGTTTCAAAATAACTCATGTTTCATTCTCTTTATTTTTTTATTTTATTATTTTTTTTTTTTTTTTTTTTGTTCGAAAGTGGTTAGGTGGTTTACATTTATTTAAGAAAATGACGTAACACAGGCATTGTTTGTGAATTTCATAAAACACTTATACTTTCGTCCTTGATTTCACGAAATGCAAATGTTTACAATCAAAAACTCGTTGTTCGCAATTTGAAGTGAGAAGATTTCAAGTAATGACATATAAAAATATAGTTCTTTTATTGACGGAACCCTTCGTCAAACAGGAAAATTCCCATTAGGTTCTAGAAAAGGGTGAGTTCCAGATGATTTTTTGCCAATATTGGACTAAATTCTGTACGAAATTGAAAAAAAACCAAAAAGGTGGTCGAAGTCACCGAATCCCCTGGATCTGCCAATGTATTCCCAATTTAAACGCATTGTGCACATGACAATTATTGACACAGAAGAATGTCTTGCCAGGGCATGGCTTGTAGCATAATTAATAATGACTTCACCCAGAGACTGGAAATCAATTAGAATTAAGAAACAAAGAAGTAAAAGAATAAAATCAGCATTCACATTTCGGCCTACCTTGCAGCAAATACATGCATACCTTTTTTATCGAAATATACCATATGAAGCAATTGTTGTCCAGCAGTAATCGTAAATCTTCTGATGAATTTTCTACAAAGATGATTAGTCCATGGGCTGGAATAACCCCCCCCCCCCGTTACTTTCACCTCTCCCAACCCTGCCTCTTCTTTAAAGGCAGCTTACATCCACTCTTCAAAATAAATCATGTTAACACGAGCATGACTGGCACGCACTATTGGAACAGGGCCTATTTTTAACCCACCTACAAAATTTTGGGAAATTTCCCTTTTCTTTCAAGTTTTTCATTTAGTTGCTTCAAAATGTGCCTAAGTGTTTACCAGTTATAAAAACGACGTATCAAGCAATTGCTTATTGTATGAGCTTTACAAAGAACACAAATTTTCACAATTTCTTTATAAAACGAATCCCTACCTCTATGAAATATTGACGATTAATTTGATATTTTCATTAAAATGGCGTAAGCTTGATGCTCTATAGAACCCGATGTAAATCTTAATTCCCAATTATGAAAATTGTTTTAAGTTTTCAAACTTTTTGTTCAAATATAAAACATGTTAACATGATCTTAACATATTTTTGATGACCAAAGTTTTATTTCCAAATAGACCAAATAAATGGATCTTTGAATATTTTCATCTTTGACTAAGTTCTTTCTTTCTTTTCTTAAATTTATCCTTATTAAACAAATATCATTTAAAGTAGGCATCAAATAAAAGCTTATTATTTGTGCTTTACAACTTTTACAAATAATGGCCGTTTTGAGATAATATAAACAATGTTGCATGATTTATATCACGATGTCGTATTTTAACAGCCATTTGTTGACTTAAACTCAATGTTTTACCAGAAATTGATGAAAATGAGCATTTTTAACATTTCAGATTTGTCCACAATTTACTGTTAAATCGATATTATGTGCCAAATATGGAGGATTTATCTGGGAATATGCCAATTAATTGTTTTTAGCGATACATTATTTTTCTTAAGATGCTGCATAGAAAAACAAGAAGGGTTTTTTGTGACTCTCTATATTGAAAATCTTACCGCTGCCCAAACAAATTTTCCTTAAAATTGTCATTTTTTTTGTCCATGTTCGCATAAAAATAACTAGAACAATGGGGATGGGGATTTTCAGAATTTCAGATTTGTCCTCAATTCACTTTTAAATCGTTATATGAGGCAAATCTGGAGTATTTATCTGCAAAAATGCCAAATTATTGTTCTAATCGATACATCAGTTATATTAAAACACTGTTCAGAAAAAAAAACAAGTAGTATGGAAAAGAAAGGAAATGGGGTAAATGTCAAGGAGACAACATCCCATATCCAGGTTAAAACGATCCAAAACAAAACATCTAGGGATCACCATATGGTTTTCAACACAGTGAAGAATCTCACACCATATAGTAAGCCCTTAATGGCCCCGAAAGGTAAAAAAGTGAATAAATCAATGGAAACGAACCACATTCAATAACCTTAATATCAAGAAACTAAAATTTTATAAAGAGACAAGGACAAGCCAATGACCAACATATTTCTGACTTGGGACAGGCGCTAAAATTGCGGTGGGGTTAAACTCGTTTTCTTGGATACAAACCCTCCCCCTATGTGTGGTGAATGGCTAAAAAATAAATACACAAAAAGACTCACAGTAAAAATCAAACTAGAAAAAAGTCCAACTTATCAAGACGAGTACCCTTACAATGAAGTACATAAAACATGAAGGCAATACACACAGGTACTGTCCGGACAAATGCTCGCATTACTGACAGCTAGCTAAGGACATAATTTCCGTTGACTATGATATCAAGCCTTCTTACAGATGAAACTTCAATTGAAATACTTCTATATAGATTTGGTATAACAACGTCATCAATTATGAAAGAAGAACATGCTATTGTACAATGCCAAATACTGCCAATATGAAAAATTGTTTAAATTTAGTTGTGTAAAGCATTTAGGAGATGATCAATATTTTTGCCAACAAAAACCAGAAGTAACGATTTAACAACAATGCTGTATTTATATCCTTTATGAATAAGTTTGTTCAACGAATTAATAAGTTTTGAAGGACAATTTTTGAATTGATGCGCTTTGTAAATGATATTGCCATAGAAGTTTGGATGTGAAATGCCCTGATGTATAGGAGCCCTGCATGTAGAACCAAATTTTCTTAATAAGTCAATGTATCTATAATAAAATTTAGAGAATGTTTTTTTTTTCAATTTATGATATCTAAACCCTTGATGCAGAAGTTTTTCAGTGCCACAAATGTACTTCTTGGTATTGGGGCTGACAGGGAGCAAGACTTTACAATACAGAATATTATTTTGATTTTAAAATATTATCTATACATATGTAGATCAAAAAATAATTTACCATGAACAAAAGGTGGAATAGAATTTTCGAAATATTATATGTATATTGAAAAGAAATCTAGCCTGTTCCTGACCTCTGCACAAAGAAATTTTATTAATAAAAATGGTTGCCCTTTGAATGTTTTTTTCAGTGGATGAACTCAAAAACAAAGTTAAAGAAAGCTAATTTATATAAATGAATTACATAGCTGTAATATCCATAAAGAATATTTGTTTTCTGTCTGTCTTTAATGTATACATTTATTTGGATATATGAACTGTCAATATTTTAGTGTTCTATTTATGTGTTCATGATTTTTTCAGTTTCAAAAATAAGGAATTAAAAAAAAAGTTTTTCAGTGAGACAAAGATTTCGCTCGTTGAAGTCAGAAACATCACTACATACTCGTGCATGTCGAACAAGTTGTGAAATGTAGACCCCGTAAGAAAGGGCTAACGGAACATCGCCGTCGAGATGGGGAAAATTGACTATAGGGAAGGAGAAATCATCCCTTTTATCATAAACTTTAGTGTTTAACTTTCCTTGATTTATTGATATATGAAGATCAAGAAAAGGAGTATAATCACTGCTGCTATTGGATTTATTTAAAGTAAGTTCTGCAGGATAAATTTCATCTATAAATTTAGAAAATTCAGGATTGCTTAAACCCAAAATATTTTTTGAATTTTTGCCATGAATTGTGACTCGTAGCAATAAAGAATAAATCTGCTATGAGATGTGCACAGTTAGTACCCATAGGAATAACTATTTTTTGCCGATAGACTGTATCACCGAAACGAACAAAAATATTATCAAGAAGAAAATTTAATGCTTTTATCATATCCTGACAAGTCAAGCTGGTATATCTGTCATGTTTGTCGTCACTGAAAAACGATTTAAATGTATTCAACAAATGAAAGTACATCCTGATTTTTTGAAGGACCATTTGATCAAATACGAAAATTTCTCTTTGATGAGTGTATGCGGTAATGTAGTATATAGGTTAAAAAAAATTCATAGCTATTGACGGAGGTGTATGCTTCATTAACAGATCGAAGTCTTTCCAAAACTTCTACCGAATTTTTAACACTCCAAAAGTAGTTAATTCCACTGTATACATAACATTTGTTGCTAAAGTTGATGACGAGATTTTTTATGGTAGTAAGTGCACTGGTCAATAAAACAGAAATATGTGTAGTTGAACATTTACTTGATGCCGAAATAAAACGAAATTTGAAAGGATTTTTATGAAGTTTAGGAAGCCAGTATATAGTAGGAATGCTTTTATAATTAGAAAATGCTTTAAGTTCAGCTGTAGATATCATGTGATCATCAATTATTTGTGTTTCTGTTGACGTGGTAGCTTGAAATGTACTAGAATTGGTAATTTCATTCTGAAGCACCTCGATGTAATACTTGCCTCAAACAACGACCACAATATTGGCTGCTTTATCTGCCGGAACAAATATATACTCTTTTTTCAAATCTTTTAACTTTCGTTTAATTTTTGAAATCACAGGAATGGTATTCTGCTGCTTATAATGTCTTTCAAAATGATTTATTAGCATACTTAAACAGTTTAATTGTACAAAAATGGATTCTGTATATCAGATAAAGTTAATTCTGAGCCAAATTGAAAAAAAAGCATTATATTAAAGAATTTATAGTAAAAATATATAAATTTTTTCCTTAAATTTTCTGGGGGTAGGGGTGCTTATTTCGACATTTTAGAACCTAACAGTACATTTAAACAAAATATTTCGAAATCATTTTGTCGGTTAAACATCACAAAACGCTATTGCATCGGTAATTAAAAGGTACATATTTATGGCACGCGATAGTAACAAACATGCTGTATACCTAGTATTTCGAATGAAAACTATGGGTTTTCGTGCGAAATATTAGGTATACCGCACGTTAACTAGGGGTTTCCGATCGGTATACATAGTATTTCGCCGAAAACCCTAGTTTCCGATTGAAATTGAACGGAAACTAGGGGTTTCCGACGAAGAAACTAGGGGTTTCCGACGAAAAAACTAGGGGTTTCCGACGAAAACCAATAGTTTTCGATCGGTATCAGAATTTCGAGTTAAAACCGAAAACGCTATTCATAGTTTTAGCCAATGAGAAGCGAAAAACGGAAATCACTGTTTGATATTTAACGTTCGTCCAATCAGAAACCGAAAACGGTATTCATGATTTAATTAAACCAATCAAAAGCGTTTATTCTGTTTTTCGCTTATAATTCTCCCTTTTTTATTCAAATTTCGTTTCTTTTATTATTTTATGTATTTTGGTATTATAAATTAATTACCTAAAAAGAGTAGTGCCTGTGACACTTTTATGTGCGAATGGATATCAGATTCGCGGGTCATGAGGGGATTCGATGTCGACTGTCTATATTCACCTTCACCAGTTAAAAGTTGAGAATATCGCCGTTTTAGACTTAGCTTAAAAAGAATAATCAATTTAACTAATCTCTAGAGCAAAGATTGTTATTTTCATATAACTTGATGTGTACTCTGTTTCGAAATTTAAAAAATCATGAAATTTGGTATGAAAAGGTCCTGACATCCGTGAATCCCAGCACATCAACTGGAAGTGCTACTTCAAGATAATGATGGATGCACTTGAGGGTTATGCCAAATGTGGGCAAAGAAGGAGAAAGAAGATGTGGAGACATTATTATTAATCGTACTTATTAAGCGTATCTTGCGCTTGAAAACATCTATGAAAACCTCAATACCCAGTATATTTCTCTTGTTGCAAGTATAATCTTCTTGTTGCAAAAACATTTACAAACCTCCAAGAAAAATACGTCATAATACCTGCAGACAAGGCTTCTGTTAAAATTGTGTTTGTATGTAAGAAACACTGTTAAGACTGTCTTTTTAAGCAGATGGGTATTGACAGTTTATCCGGCATTCCTTCTTATACCCCAATCACAATATCTGAAAACGTGCTAATTACAAATCACACTTTTATCTCCATTACTGGGTACATTAGCTTCACAAGAATCCTTTCAAACAGAGATTCATTGCAGGATCTGCCAAATGCACCACTAAGCACTCATCCAAACTCGTTACCACTTTATTTACCTCAGAAAGGAATAGTCTTAAAAGCTATTGCGATCAAGGCTATTCTACGAGAGGCGTTAATCAGATGTAGATTCTTAAAAATTCCAAAAGTCTTCTTGAACAGCTGTCCAAAAACAGGCTAGCATACTATAATAGCATTCAAACGTTTGAATTTTTCTACCCTTAATGCAACCTTTCTACATAAAAAAACCTAAAACAGTCATTTTCGAACTGATTCATCAATGTTTCTGTACCAAAAACGGAGAGCATAGGTATTTCTATTTGGAAATAGGAAATGATAAAACGTATTTTGTAAAGAACCATACTGTGTCAAACACAGTACAAATGAAATGAAATACAATGAATATGGCGTGATAAGGAGGCATGGATTTTTGATCGACATTTTTGTTTAATGTAGAGGCCGCGTTTTCTTACAAACACTGGGATTTCCTATGAGAACAAACCGTGTGCAACTTTTAGCAGACCTTTCACCTTTATTTGTATGAAGCAACGTTTTCACAAGGGCTAATACAACATGAGCTAAAACCACTTTCTCTTTATAACCTAAGATTTAAAGAATATTTACATATTTACATTTGATATACTGCAGTGAACTTGAAATTAAAGAGACAACCGATACACCCAATTATGCTTCATGCCTCGACCTTTTGTTATACATTGACGAACATGGACTTCTGAAATCTAGGTTATGTGACAAACGTCATAATTTTGACTTCAGAATTGTGAACTTTCCTTTTCTCAGCAGCAATATACCTACCTCCTCGGCATATGTAGTGAATATTTCATAATAAATTTTTTACTGTAGAGCTTGTACTTCAGTTATTTGTGCTGTCTTGTATATCGTACTTTTGAATTTAAGTTTTGTTATCACTTGAAATGTTGTTGGCACCGATTTGTCCTTGTTATTGTCTGAATACACAAGGGATTTATAGAAGCTTTCCCAATTTTTTACCTTGGTTCGAGGGTTAGACATGTAACACGTACCTTGTTTTTTATTGGTTTTGTCTAAGGGTTAGAAAACCAATCAGCTACCAATAAATGTCTCACTGGCTGTGTGACAGGTGTTGTTTGCAAAATACCGATGTTACTGTGTATTCAGTTTCTGCATATGCATATTTCGATAACTAACGTCTTCATTGCAGATCAAAACAAAACATTTGGAAGTCCAAAAACCGAAATATGAAGTCCATAAACCTAAATAAGCTGATAGAGAACAAATTACCAATAAAATATAAATAGAAAAGCCAGCTTATGCAAGAGAAATATACCCTTAGTTTTTAGCTAGATTTTCGTAAATTTACATAATGCAAGTGTTCAAATAAAATCGGTTTTCGGGCCAGCACCGATGCTCTTGGTTGGTGAATATCCTCAGTTTCTGCATAATTATGCGAATTCGACAGCTAATGATGTCTCTGCAGTGCAGATCAAGGCATGAAAAGCTTACCTTTCCAGAGCGCCTGGTGTGTTCACGCTGTTTGTTCTTTAGTTTTTAGTGTTGTATTTGTAGTGTTTGTGTGTTTTGTTGGTTTGTAGTATTTTTGGCCTTATATTTCAGGTGTTCTTGCCTTTGCCTTGTCTCTGGACTTTGATTTATGTTATTGTATGCTATATTCCTTTTTGTATTCCACTTCCGTTATCATATATAATACCGATGCCCACTTCAATGCAACATGCTGTATATTAACCTCATGCATATAAGAAATCTCACATTTTCTCCATTTTCTTAAAATATTACATTGTAGCACATAAGTCGAATTAAATTTTTGGCTCTACTTCGTTTGCTTAGCACATTAAAAAACACACACACTTTTTTTCCAATCGATATTAAATAGATTCGCGCTCTACTGAAACTATGTGCAATTTAACCTTAAACATATAGTAAAAAATGGCACAATTTCTCTATTCGATATAAAATCGATGCCCACAAGACTGCAATTTGCTGTAAATCAACATCATATATATAAGAAAAAACACATTTTCGACATTTGATATTTAACAGATACCCCAAATACTAAAACTTGCTGTAATTTAACCTAAAACATGTAAGCAAAGGCTCCTTTTCCCTGTTCGATGTAATAGTGATGATCTTAATGATGTTACTTGCTGTAATTTAACCTAAAACATATAAAAGAGGGACCATTTTCTCTGTTAGATATTATATCGATACCCGAATTACTGAAAACAATTGGTATTCAACCTTTAACATGTGAGAAAAGGCACACGTTTTCTATTCGATATTATATCGAAGACCTCAATACTGAAGCTTGCTGTAATTTAACCTTAAATATATAAGAAAAGACACAGTTTCTCCATAGATAGCTATACAAAAAAAGGAAAATACACGTTGCACATCTGCAATATATATTGAAGCATTCCTGCAAGTCTTGGTAGAAAGTAAAAGGCGTTCAAGGGGGTTGTGGATAATGATTGCATACACTTAAGAATACAATCATCTAAAATGACAAAGTCCAAAAATAGCTTAAAAATCTGGAAAAACATTAATAATGACAAATTAAATGTGCGGTGTACATCTACGATAAATACTGAAACATTCCTGCAAATTTCTTTGGAAAGTACCTAGACGTTAAGAAGGAGTTGCGGATAATTAACGACGTTTTCCCGCTGATAATTTCTCATTCTTTATTAACATATATAAACACTCCATATCCTTTCGTAAAATACACAACAACATCAAAATAAAGTTATTATAGAAAAAATTTAGGCAATAAAAGACCTAAACGACGATCAAATGACGAATATTTTGCTAGACCTATTAGCTTTCTCAACGTCTCTTATGATGTGAAAATTGATCGTAAAAAATTAAGTTACAAAACATCGAACGTCAAATATTTTTTACCTGGACACATGATTACAATTTATACACAAAAATGTCAAAAATATTTTTGTGCCAGATATGCGAACAAACATGATTGATGGATAAATTAAAAATATGGGTAGGGACATGAAATTAGCACCGCTTAACATATTACATACAAACACCATTACTCTAATATATACAATCAAATACTGTGAAATACTTAGATGAACGGAATAAAAACAAATTACTACGATTTCTTGTTTATGCCATTTGGGTATAATGCACATAATTCTCTGATCCAGAAGCTTTCTCTCGATTGTCTCTGTTCATTGCTCCAACCCCTCTCGTGATCAATGATGGTTCCTTTTGATCTTGCAAAATCTTCCAACGAATGCCCAGGTAAATTGAAATGTTGACTGACAGTCAGGAATGTTTTTGGTGAGGTCACTGGGGTGGCCATTCATTCTTTTGTTGTACGATTGGACACTTTCACCCACATACTATAGATCACAGACATGGCAGAATGAGGTTGAGGTGAACGACATTAGATGTCTTATAGTTAACGTTGCAGAACACCTTGTATACCTAACGGGTTTTTTTTTGTTTTTTTATTTGCTACTAAAATGTATGTATTTCTTACATTTGCTGACAACACTTGCATCTTTTATCACCACAACGTTTGCATCGGCCAATTGCCGAAGGCTTGCTCGGACCAAAGTATCTTTAATGCTTTTTGGTCGTCTAAAAGCAATAAGTGGTGGCCCAGGGAACATTTTCGATAGTTTCTTTTTTTTGCATTTTTCAATTTCCTTCCAGTGATGTTGGACCTAGGTTTAAACGTTTGTTAGCGAGGAATGATATGCGAAGACCAAGGGTATTCCCTTATTTACCTTCTGATCTTTGTATTGAAGGAGCTCGTCTCTGGTGACTTGACATGCTCTATTGAACACTTTTTATATGACTTTATCAGAGTACCCCTTGATTTTAAATGGTGTCTTAAATCCCAAAGTCTTTGTTAAGTGGTGTTCTCAGATTAGCAAATGTGTTTTACTCTGATGGCTTAGCTATATGGTATGCTATTAAAACAGTGTTTTGGGTGGCAACATGATGGTGAGAGATATTGATGTTTGTCGGTTTTTTTATTTCTAGCAAATTAAACCAACGCCTGATCGATGTGATTTTTTTTCATCTCTAGAGAGAAAAGTTTCCCGACAATATTGTTATATTATTTGTTTTTTGTCTTAGTTTATGTGTTTGTTTGTTTATTTCATATGTTTATGTATTTGTATTCGTTTATGTGTTTAGTTGTTTACTTCGTATTTTGTTTTAATTTCTGTGTTTTTTTTATTTTTGTTTGTTTTATTTTATTTATTTATATGTCTGTTTCATTGTTTCGTTTTTCTCCGTCTTCCCGCCATATCTTTTTGTAATGTTTATTACGTTTAGGTTTCTATTGTCACACATCTAATAAACTTCCGTTGAAACAGGCCGTAAGGCCGAACGTCCGGAAAAAAATTAGCGTTTTTGCTATATATATATATATATATATAGGCTGTCTATAAATTCAGTCAACGTGGAAACTTGTTCATCTCCCCGAATTTGCGAATATTTACGCTAATGCAGGGCCTAAAAATTAAAATATAACGGGCTATCGTTATATAATATACTTAAGTGTCACATAAAATAAATTTGTAGTTCGTTCTATTTTACATCCCTATGGTCTCTCACGGAGATGGCGTGGGCAGTGTAATCTGTCTGTAGTATCTGTGCATTCGAAGAACAGCCAAATCCCTCGGTGGGAAGGCAATCTCGATATTCATTTCTCTATATCGATATCAAATGGTTCTTTAGATACAACATACAGCTTAAATATGTTTCTCTTTCAAAAAAGGAAAAAGTTGTAGGTGGTCGCAAAACACATGTGTCTTCTGCATTATATATATTAAAGAGTTTTTGTTCTGTTATAACGACAAAGTCCAAAACGAAATATCTACAATATATATGGAAGTATTGCAGATATTATATTATATTAGAAAGTACACAGCGGTTTAGGAGGAGTTGCGGATAATGATACCATACCCTTAAGACTACAAAAAGTTAATATGACAAAGTTAAAAAAAGCTTCAAAGTATAGATAACAACATATATAAAGAAAAACTTAAACCTAGGTGCTCGTGTACGAAATATATAAAGTATTCTTGCAAATTTTGTTGGAAAGTAACCGGCGGTTAAGTTTAAGATGTTGATGACAGTTTAAAAATTAGAGCCATAGAGACAAACAGAAGGTTGCATGACGATTGGTAGTGATCCCTATGTGTCGATCCTGTACTAGGTGCAGGATACACAAAAAATAACTGTCACTCAGATGCTCGAGAGCTAATGATTTAGCATGTTCTCATACAAAAATTTTCTGGTCGAGATATAAGAAAAGCATGACTTCCATTTGTCATTTCAATTTTATTTTTCGGATATATGAGTGAACAACTACACAATACTTAAAAAAACTTAATTTGTCTGAGAGTGCGTAGGATTTATCTAACCTCCGCTTTGAGCTCAAAGCAATGGAATATTTGTGTTATCATTATCATGAATATGTATGCACACCTGATGCACTTGCCACAATCTTATAAAAGGTTATGTTTTAGTTTACAGATGATGGCGTCTGATGATAATATGTCTGATAACTTCTGTAGATTTACTGACTTGATTCGGATTGTTGGTGGAAAAACTCTTCAAAAGAAGTTTGCCATTTACGTTAGCAATACATGCCAAACGGATATTACGACCTTTTTCGGTCTGAAAACACAAAAGCACAAGCTTCTGTAGAAATACAGAACAAAAACGACATGCCATCATATTGACCTTTGCCATAAGACACCAGGGGAAGATTTTATTGTGTATAAAAATCAGTGGAATTTACTCTACCAGAGAAAAGAAAATGAAGAAAACACATGTCCTGAAAAATTTTGCCCAGAAAAGTTTAAGCCGCAAGAAAATATAGATCCTGCTAAGTTTGATATTTCACTCTGTGGTCTTTTACTTCTTGTATGCTGTCCAAGATTATCAAATGAAGAAAAAAATAGCATAAGGGCAATAAAAGGTTTCAAAAATTACCTTGTGAGCCATTCGGCAACATTTGAAATGACGAAAAGTGACCTTGAGAAAAAATGGACTAACGCTACTCATCATCTAAGAATACTTTTACCTGATGTAAAAGATGCCATAACCGAATTGAAAGAAAAAGTATACACACAAGAAATGCTGAGACAAAGGCAAGTTGCACTGTTAGAGGAAAACAAAAGACAGCAAGATATGATGAAGGTTTGTTTGTTACGAAAGCCTTTAAGGGCCGTACAATTTACTTTTTCTAATTTGATATAACAGATTATTAATTTGATATAACAGATTACCAATTTGATATAACAGATTATTAATTTGATATAACAGATTATTAATTTGATGAAACAAATTATTAATTTGATTAAACAAATTATTAATTTGATATAACAGATTATTATAGTTTGATATAACAGATTACTAATTTGATATAACAGATTATTAGTTTGATATAACTGATTACTAATTTGATATAGCAGATTATTATATCCACTGATGGAGGCCATTTTGGACGGACCTCGGGTCCAACTGATATAATTCTTAAAGCACACCATCCAATTACCATTCAATCAAAGTTTGATCCCATTTTGCCAAATAGTTTCGGATGAGACGATTTTAAATTGTTTTTCTCTGAGGGTCCTTTATTTAAACTATGTCCGCTGATGGCGACCATGTTTGGTGGACTTCAATAGAATTCTGAAAATGGACATCTAAGGACCATTCCATCAAAGTTTCGCTCCAATTGGCCCAGTAGTTTCAGACGAGAAAATTTTCATTGTTTTCCCATGGGGTCCTATATTAACACTTTGTCCGCTGATTGCGGCAATCTTGGATGGACCTCAGGTCCGACGGATACAATTCTGAAAGATAACTACCTAAGAGTCATTTCAAGAAAGTTTAGTCTAAATTAGCCATTGAGTTTCAGGGGAGATTTTTAATGATTTTTTGGCAGAGCTTTCTATTTCAACCCATGGCGGCCATCTTGGTTGGTCGGCGTATTCATCGGACACAATTCTGAAAGGAGGCCACATAAGACCATCCCTGCCAAGTTTTGTCTTGATTGGCCCATTTATTTCGTAGGAGAAGTTTGAAATGTGAAAAGTTAACGGACAACGGATGCTTCGTGGTGGCAAAAGCTCACACGACCCTTCGGGTCAGGTACTAAAAATAGGAGATACTTATGTAACTAAGGCCACCATTTTATTTTAACTTGGATTGCAGAATCCTTTGAGATTTTTTTTTCAAGTAAACATAAAAGGATGGTGTTATGTTAAACGAGTATCTTCTATTTTTAGTTGAGGTTTCCTATGGAAATTCACTGACTACTCAACTTGACTGCATTGAAACTGATTGTTTGTTAATGGCTGATGAGGAGCCCTCTCATTTTCTGGTAGTATTATTATTAAGACCGTTTGATATTAAACTATAATTATTATACCCACGCTCCAATGGAGAGGGGGTAAACTGTTTTACCCTTGTCCGTCATTCCGTCCGTCCGTTCGTCCGTCAAACATTTTCTTAAATTTTTTTCTCAGCTTTCGCCTTGATTAGTACAAAAAAGGATATGGCTTTTAGGCAGCTATTTTGGACTAAACGGTACTTTTTTAGGCTATGTAGATTGCTTATTTTTCATCTGGTTTGGATTTTTTTTTTCATTTGAATCATCTTTGAAAGAGTTTTCAGATGTATGCCAAGAGATTTGATTTGGCTCTTACAGTTTCCGAGATAAAAGGGGTTGAAAAGGAGCAACGCCCGAAATCAGTAGTTTTATTATTTTTGAAGTAGGGTGTTTGTTTTATCAAATTTTATGCGTTTATTAATAGTTCTGTCAGAAATCCTGTGTCAAAATCCTTACTGCGTCCACACTTACTTTGTGCTAACCCTTGCCCTAATGTAACCCTGTGTCGTAGAGCGGGAGTATGAAAGTCTGCCATTCGGCGACAGCTCTTGTTTGAGATAGCAATATCACAATATACTCATAAGGCAATAATAAAATAATTCCTAGATTCTTATCCAATTATCTTCACAATTTAGGGCGGGCGGATAAATTTTATCAATTTAAGTAAAAATATGCAATCAATTTGAAGAAATTTACCTATTTATGACCAATTTAAGCAAAAAATTAGAATAAAAATTTTGAGGGGCTGTAAAAGTCGTGGCGTGAGGGGATGAGAATATACAATTTTGTAATGGCCTAAAACTGACCTTAGAAGTTAAAGTAAAGATATATTTTTATAAAACCTCATTTTTTCAATTGTAAGCGTCGTTAAAATGCCTCACATTGTATAATTTCAATGTTAGTAAAAAAAAATTTTGGGGTGTAGGTATCGAGAATAAAACAGTCAAATAAATTAGTCCGTCCACTTTGGATGGTTCCCTTTAAGAATTGTATCCGACGACCCCACCGACCAACCAAAATGTCCACAATGGCTGCCAAATTAAAAAAGAAATCTTCTCTGAAACCGCTTGGCCAATTTATACCAAACTTTCTATCCGTTGGAACCGAGGTCCAACCAAGATGGCCACCATAAGCTATATCATTGCCTTGTGAGTATATTGTGAAACAAGAGCTGTCGCCGAATGGCAGATTTTTATACCCCGATCAGTGAGACAGGGATACATCAGGGCAAGGGTTAGCACAAAGTAAGTGTGGACACAGTAAGGTTTTGGACACAGGATTTCTCACAAAACTATTAAAAACGCATAAAATTGGATAACACAAACACCCTAAGTCAAAAATAATAAAAGTTAAAAAAAGCTAACATCTATTGCCACATCCTTTTTTGAACTCACCAAAACAAATATATTTAAAAAAAGGTCTGTCAAAATAGCACTTAAAATAAAAAAAAGTTACGATTCTGGGTCTTGGCCCTTTTCGACCCACTTATATTTTGGGAACAGTAAGAGCTACGTCAAAACCGTTGCTTTAATACCAAAAGGTTACTTTTATAAGGAATTTAAAGAAAAAAGCCGCATCAAAATCTGATAAAAAATAAATGCTCTACATCAAAAATTGTGAAAGTACAACTTTTCGGCATTGTTTACCCAGTTTTTTCCTCGACAAACACAAAGTCGATGTCGGTTGGATCTCAAAATGCATTTCACAGTACAACATACCGATACAAAGCTTCATGATAAATTTCAGCGAGCTACAATTTAAAGAGGCCGAGAAAAATGTTACGAAACTGTGTGACGGACGAAACGGACAGATGGAATAACGGCCAATGATAAAACAGTATACCTCCCTCTCCATTGGAAAATATAATAATAATAGTTTAATATCAAATGGTCTTAATTATAATATATCCAGATTTTATACAGGTAAAGAAAATGAGAGGACTCCTAATCAGCCATTTACAAACAATCAGTATCAATGCATTCAATTTGAGTAGAAAGTGACTTTCTGTAAGAAACCTTAACTAAAAATAGAAGATACTCATGTAACATAAAGCCACCCTTTTATATTAACTTGGATGAAAAAAAAATCTCCGTAATCCAAACTAAAAATAAAACGGTGGCCTTATGTTACATAAGTATCTCCTATTTTTCGTACCTGACCCAAAGGGTCGTATGAGCTTTTGCCACCATGATGTATCCGTCGTCCATTAACTTTTCACATTTCAATCCTCTCCTACGAAATCAATAGGCAAAATAAGTACCAAACTTGGCAGGAATGTTCTTATGTGGGCCCTTTCCAGAATTATATCCGATGAATCCGCCGACCAACCAAGATGGCCGACATGGCTTGAAATGGAAAATTCTGCCAAAAAATCGTTAAAAATCCTCTCCCCTAAAACTCCATGGCTAATTTAGACTAAACCCTCTTGGAATGATCCTTAGGCAGTCATCTTTCAGATTGAATTTTATATAGGACTCTATGGGAAACACAATGAAAAATCTCGTCTTAAACTACTGAGGCCAATTTGAGCCAAACTTTGATTGAATGTTCCTTAGATGTCCACCTTTCAGAATTCTATCCGTTGGACCCGAGGTCCATCCAATATGGCCGCTATCAGCGGACATAGTTTTCATATAGGAGCTTAAGAGAAAAACAATGTAAAATCTTCTCATCCGAAACTATTTGGCCAATTAAGATCAAACTTTGATTGAATGGTAATTAGATGGTCTACTTTCAGAATTACATTCGTTGGACCCGCGGAGGTCCATCCAAGATGGCCTCCATTAGCTGATATAATAATCTGTTATATCAAATTAGTAATCAGTTATATCAAATTAATAATCTGTTAAATCAAACTATAATAATCTGTTATATCAAATTAATAATTTGTTTAATCAAATTAATAATTTGTTATATCAAATTAATAATCTGTTATATCAAATTAATAATCTGTTTATAATCAAATTAATAATCTGTTATATCAAATTAGTAATCTGTTATATCAAATTAGTAATCTGTTAAAACAAATTATTAATCTGTTATATTAAATTAGTAATCTGTTAAAACAAATTATTAATTTGTTATATCAAATTAGTAATCTGTTATATCAAATTAGTAATCCGTTAAAACAAATTATTAATCTGTTATATCAAATTATTAATCTATTATATCAAATTAGTAATCTGTTAAAACTAATTATTAATTTGTTATATCAAATTAATAATCTGTTAAAACAGATTAGTAATCTGTTATATCAAATTAAAAAAGTAAATAACATGGCCCTAAAAGGCTTCCGTAGAAGCCTTTTAGGGCCGTGCAATTTACTTTTTTCTAATTTGATTTAATGGATTATTAATTTGATATAACAGATTACTAATTTGATATAACAGATTACTAATTTGATATAACAGATTTATAATTTGATATAACAGATTAGTAATTTGATATAACAGATTAATAATTTGTTTTAACAGATTTCTAATTTGATATAACAGATAAGTAATTTCATAAAATATCTCAACAGTTAATAGGAATCCGTATGGTTTGGTGTAGTAAAAGCTTAAATACAGATCAAGTGGAAAGGTATGTAAACTTAAAATTATCGTTTATTCAGTCACATATATAAAATTACCCTACACTCAGGGAAAGGGCAAGGGGCACTTAAGTCCCTATTTCGTCCCAAATTTTCCATAAATTTTAAGATAAGCATACACCTTCCGAGGTAAATTGCAGACTAATAACATAACCAAGGATTTGAATGGAAAAAGAAAAGTACTGACAAATCCCGGAGTGTATCACAAGGAAAAGACAGAAACAAGACACAACACTTTAGTTTAACTGAAAAAAAAACATGTACCCCGGAAGACTCAGGGGCTCCGGAAGAGTAAGCAGTGTGGTAAATGTGTTTTAATGCCTTTTACTGTACATTAAGGTATTTGTAAAATCGGAAGTTTTTCGTGTCCGAATTGTTGAATTGTTGGGCTTTTTTTTACGTAATTATAAATTCGTTCTTTAATTGTCGGTTCTTGTCTATTCATGTCGGTAATTAGGGAGACCCCAAAATATCGATTGTTTCTTTCCCCTGTCATTACTATTCCCCTTCGCCAAATTATGTTTGCAAACTGAAATCAGCTCAGGGCCTAATATGTAAACATGGTAAATAATCTCATTTTTAATATTAAGCTTTGGTGTTTCGAAAAGAATCAAATATATGCCTACATGCAGACCGTCATGAGATATAAATGTGTTGAAGAGTACAAACAACCACACGGCCATATAACGGGACAGAACGCCCCATCATGCCATTATCAAAACGCCCCAAATGTTAAAATTGTTATCTACCACCATATCCCCAATTTTTGTAATAGTCATTGTGATCGTGATAAGTTTCCAAGTATCTATTAATGGTAGGTCAATAATATTTGGTATATAATGTTAATATGGGTTTGTCTTACATGTAACTATATAGATCACAGGGACCGGTGACATACGATATTGATAGACCGGGTCCCATATATATGTATCGGTCTATCAATATCGTATGTTACCGGCCCCTGTGATATAGATGTAACACCACAGCCTGCTATTTCGCTTTTACCATTGACCATATTTTCACGGTCTAGTGAATATGTTTGATTTCCAGTATCTATCATTGGTAGGTGACAAGGTCAATGATATTTGCTTTATGGTGTTGGGTAATACATAACAGTCTGT
>MJUU01073928.1:3502-14287 GCA_002080025.1 Modiolus philippinarum
TTTTTTATTTCACTGCTTCTATAATTTCATTTCAGATATATAAGTAATTTATTATTTTATCAAGACCTTATAATTAATACGGTTTTCAGTGGAAGTTAGCGCTATCAGTTCTGACTGCAACCTACATCTTTGTTTTAATAACGAATGTAGTGTCTGTCTTTTCGTTTGTACTCATACGGTCTTAATTATATATGCGGATGGTCCAGCTCGTAGCAGACCGTAAATGTATACTCGCGTACGGTCGGACCATATAAGTATACGCACGGTCCAGACCATACGCGTATAAATCACGCTTATTCGTAAATAGTTTACAGATTCACTACTTCAGAAATGTGGTTTTGATATACCGTTTGTTCAACACGGGGTAAATTCCAAGTGTATACACTTTATTCAAATACTTTTAACCCATTCGGATCACATAGGAACATAACATAAAAGAATTAATGTTTATAATATAAAATAGTTATTTGTGTCAAACCCGTTACACGGGCTTAAATACAATAGCATTGCAAGGGGTACTGTTGTACAAGAAAACTTACCTTATTACTACTGATTATTTTTCATTTATTTATTTATTTTCATTTTATTTACTTTTTTTGTGAGCCGCTTCTTTTGATTAAAGTATTTTGAATTATTTATACTATAACTAATCCGAGATTCTGATTATCGCAAAATATTCAACGAATGATCGAATAACGCAGTAATTCACGAATGCGCGCAGCGCATGAGTGAATTACAACGTTTTCGATCATGAGTTGAATATTTTCGATAATCAGAATATAGGATTAGTTATTGTTTTTATTATATAGATCTTATTCTGTAATATTTGGTGGTTTACTTTAAGATTCATTGCATGAACTACGTTTTCAATGTTAATCCGCTGAGACGTTTACTTACCAACGACGTTGACAACGTCTATTGTGACGTCACTTCCTAGAGTGAAATTATGGAAAATAATTTCACAGTTAATTATCACTTTTATTTCACTGAGAAATTTCAATCTTTCACCGCAATCTATATAATAATAGTGCATTACATTACCATTGCTCATTCATTATTATGACGTTAGATCCCTATCGGGAAAAACGTTACCGAAAGTCCCACCGTCATGACGTAGACGGGAAAACAAACGTGTGACGTCGCGGTTCCAATAACGTCCCTTGAAACTGGTTCGACTCCCCTTAATTGTTAAGCTTGTGTATGCAGAAATGATTTGATATTTGGTTTGACGCTTTGGTATGATGAGTTGTACAGTGTCTCCCCCTTTCAAGTCTTTCACTCATCAACTTCCTGTTTGCCGATATATCTGTATGGCGGAGGCATCCGTGTCCCATGGACACATTTTCTTTTATTTAATATTTGTCATTCATAATATAAATATTCTAATCAAAGATATCATGTGAAGTTTGCAACTATNTCTGTAGAGAGTGGTAGATTTACTGGGATTCCTAGAAATATTAGATTTTGTAATTTTTGTAAGAATGATCTCGAAGACGAGATGCATTTTATTCTCAAATGTCCAATTTATCATGAATTTAGAAAATACTTGATCAAATCATATTATTGGTCGAGACATTCTATGTTTAAATATAGAGGCAGTTCGATTTGGTCCATACAAGGGAAATCCGGATCAGAATAAGGAGTAACCAATGAAATCCATCGTAAGATCAGTCTGTGACGTCACACTTTAACTATACTTCGACAAGAGTCGAGTGGACTATTTCTCTTGTTTGACAAGACATGCACAGTTAACCATAACATTGCGTAATCTTCCGGTACAATAGTGAGTTCGATCTTCCTATTGTTGAACAATAGTTACTATTGTTGTGGATCAACTGCCTCACAGTTACTAAGCTCAAATAATGTTAAGGAGTTATGGTAAATTCATATTTAGCGCCATGTTGCTTAGAAGTGACCTGTTGTCTGTACATTGATATTTTAATGTTGCGCAGCCTTCTGCTATATTAATGTATTAATATATATAAATGCATAATTGAACTGTCACTATAGTATTAATAAATGGGTATTTTCATAATGGCCCTGTTATGTGTCCGATGTCTGTAATAATGGCCTGAGGATAGATGTAATGGAAGGAGGCAACTCCGAGGGCCATTACAGCATCCGAAGGCCATTATTACAGACCGGCCGGGACACATAACAGGGCCATTATGAAAATACCAATTTCTTAAAACTTTTATTAACCAGATTGGTGAACTTAAATAGATTGATAAGTGAATGTAAATGTATATAAAATAATTTTCTGGAAATTTTTTTTTCATGAAAAGTCGTTCATAGGATCCAATATCTTAAACAAAAAAGTAGCTATATAAGATTTTAAGTACAAAAAACTTGTTCTAAAAATCAAGGAATGATGAATATCTTCGAATCCCTGGTAATGAGATGAGTAAAATGAGAGGTCACAAGTAGGGTCAAATATCTGAAACGAAAAAATTTCTCCATACAGCTGTATTAAGATTTATTCCAATGGACAATAAAAAACCTTTTTTTTTAAGAAAATCAAGAAAAGATGTATATTTCCCGATCCCTTATGATGAGATGAGCAAAGTGAGTGGTCACAAGTAGGGTCAAATATTTGAAACAAAAAAGTTTATTCTCCATACAGTTGGATTAGGGTTTACCGCTGAAGTACAAAAAAAAACTTCTTTTTTTTAAATTAAGAAAAGATGAATATTTTCTGATCCCTTATAATGAGATGAGTAAAATGA
Source organism: Modiolus philippinarum (assembly GCA_002080025.1). Taxonomy (NCBI): domain Eukaryota; kingdom Metazoa; phylum Mollusca; class Bivalvia; order Mytilida; family Modiolidae; genus Modiolus; species Modiolus philippinarum. Next base: position 6,229 of record MJUU01073928.1, read on the forward strand.
GTGGTCACAAGTAGGGTCAAATATTTGAAACAAAAAAGTTTATTATTCTCCATACAGTTGGATTAGAGTTTACCGCTGAAGTACAAAAATTTTTTTTTTTAGAAAATCAAGAAGAGAAGTATATTTTCTGATCCCTTATGATGAGATGAGTAAAATGAGTGGTCACAAGTAGGGTCAAAAATCTAAAACAAAGATGTTATGCATCATACATGATACAGCTCCTTATTCAGGCGAAGTACGTCATAGCACTCAAAGAACTACAAATACAATAAAAATTGTATTTTAACATTTTCTTTTATTTGTTCAAAACAAAGAATGCAGAAATAATGTGTAATTTACTGTAAATATATATGATACAATTATAATTTTGCATTTTGCAGACAACAAGTGAACTACACAGCCGCCATCTTGAATCCTGTAATGGCCCTGCTAATCTCATAATGCCCTGTTATCTCGTAATGGCCCTGTTGTAATGCATACTTATAATTTATAAAGGCAATGCATTTTTTAACATATTTTATCCTAACTGGTTAATAAATTACATTTATATTTTCAAATTTGTACCTATACTTATATGACTTTGGAAATGTAGTGATTATTAAGAAAAGAGGTGGTCAAGATGCTTGAGCACGAGGGCATTTTAACCACCCCTTTGTTACGAAGCAAAAACTTTAATTCAATGAATGAAACATACTTAAATTATATTTATTACCCTGTCTCCATTTATACTACCTTTAACGACACATTCAGATGTAACCCAAGGAAATGTACAATTTAATATCTTTTGTCAAGTATCAAATCATTTCGTATTTAGTATCTCCGTAAAATAGATTTTATTCACATTAAGTCTTAATGTTTTCGTTGCGAAACTTCAGGTGTGAAATGGTGTGTTTATTGAGGAAAAAACACAATGTCGCTACACAATTAATGGATTGATTTAAACATGATTTATTTAAAAGTGTATAACGTTATCAAATGATTATACCTATTTCATTTTGAGGCCTGAACTGACACCAGTTCAATGGGTAAGGAGACCTGAACTGACACCAGTTCAATGCCTAAGTAGACCTGAACTGACACCAATTCAATGCCTGAGACCCTGTTCACACTTACAATATTTGAATCGATCGCGATCGATTCCAATCGGTTTTAACTGTTCATCAAAAATTTGGTCCGATTAAAAGAGGTGGTCTAAAAAAGATCGATTCAAATAGAGACGATTATGTGGTTGATGTGAACAGTAAGGATCGATTGCAATCGATTCAAGTTGTTTGAGTAAGCATGAGATCGATCGCAATCGGTTCTAATGAGAACGTAAAACCTCATTAGGATCGATCGCAGTCGATTCATATGTTTTAAATATGAACATAAACAGGCTTGAAAAGAATCGATCTTAATTTGGATCGATCGCATATAGCTCTAATGTGAACACGGTCTAAGAGGTATGGCTACTTCGCAGTGAATTTATTTCTTTCAGCAAACCAATTTTGCGAAAACATTAAATCTTCTCTCACACTGTTTTTACAGGTTATCTCTTATATAAACTATCATGACAAAATAATACGGGACTTGCGAGATAAGATCTCTTTTGTATTTTATGACGTAAATAGGAGGAAAAACTGGTACCAGACTGCATTCCTGTCGGGTTCACGCATTCGACATGTCATTATGGCCGGGATTACCCTCCATCTGAGCACTTTTAATATAAAAGTAGAATCGTATCGGTTAACCTAAAAGTTCCGTTTTCAAATACATTTTCGTCGTTTTAGATAAAAAGATTCATCCATGAATGCAATTTTGACAGATTTTGTAGGTTTATTCAAAAGTCGTTATAAAGCACCTATAGTACAAAACTAAACTAATAACAATTTTGTAACTACATGTTTTAACACTCGCAACAAAAAATAGAAATTGGTTCTGGATGTTCTTCGAGTCGTACCATGTAAAATGGCGTAAATAGGTGGACTGCGACTGCTGTTATGTTAGAAAAATACAACGTTGGCATATATTAATTTTATCCGAAGAAGTATATGTAGTAGAGACCACCTTACGCGATTTCTGACAGCATTTGAGCATATTTTTTGAAAATCACCCACCTTAAGTACAAAACTCACTGTCAAATGGCCATACTTGATTGTTAGATAAAAGTTGACATTGCCTTGCTTGTTGATTTTCCGTGTACCTTGAAATCGCCCGGTACTTGAACAGTCAATACTAAACAACGATTAATAAATAGATCAAAGTAAGGAAATAATAGTTCAAAACGTGAAAAAGTGGCCATTTAATTTATTTGACTTAAAATGCCAAAAAACTTTGAAATTCTGAAATCAAAAAGACAAGATAACATTCTGAATTACCTGGGTTCTGCAAAAAAAATTAGTAATAATACAGAGCATTTCGTAGTAAATACACAAAACTAAAGTTGCCACCACCAGATAATTTAAATCGGTGGTCGCAACATAAATTATGTTGGCGACCACCACATAAAAATCATTTCTACCTTACACATATGGGCTTCCGTAGGCATATCTTTTCTGAAAATTACTGGCCTATTCTATATGTGGCACTTACGGGCTTCAATAAGCATACCATGACATACATAATATACAATAAACACACTTTTTAGTTATCCTGATTTAAAATATAGAGTAAAAAATTAACAATTTGTACCTCTCTACAATAGATTTAGTATTAAAGTATGTTGTTTCGTGTCGATTAAACTCGTTCCGCAACTCGTGTAACCCTTCTGCTTTGTTCGACGCTCGCGACTGAGTTTTTGTTGATATTCACGACGGTCATTTAGTTATACACAAAATATTCTATAATTTATCAAAATGAAATTCTGTTAAAAAATAACAGAAATTGCAGAAAATTACAATTTCTTCAGATGGCCATTTCGACAAGTTATTTCTCGTCAGCTTGGTCAGATAACTTTATCATTAGAAAACCAGAAATAGATCTGAATAAACAAAATACCGAAGTTACTTTGAATTTAATTTCTGTATATGCGCATTTCGACGACTTATGTCTCTTCAGTGCAGATCAAATCGAATCATTTGGAAATATGTGTAAAGGCTGAACAAATTACCAAAGGGATATAAAAATGAAAGCCACGATCAGCTAAGGACAGAGCTATGCAAGAGGGTGATACAACCTAGGTTTAAACAAAAATTTCTCAAATTCAGATATTGCAAGTTTTCAAATAAAATCGGTTTTCGGGCCAGCACTGAAGCACTGGCTACTGGGTTGGTGAATACCATCGGGGACTAACAGTCTACCTAGCAGAGGCATAGGCCCAGTTGTAATAAATTAGCAAAACTAAATGTGTTCTTATATTGTTTACAGAACAAGAAGTTGCTTCGCAGTAAACCAGTCCTGTTTTGTGTGATAATACTGAATGTAATTGATTGTATCCTTGTGTTGGGTGAACTTGTGTTGGAAATGTATTATGTGAAAGGTATAAATGCTTACTTATCAGGTAAAAACATATTGTGAATAAATAGGAAGTAAAATACTTTACCACAATACTTTGTGGCTTTCTATTTCACTTGTTAACTTTGATTCCATGGCAATGCTTTTTTCATCACTGCCTTGTTTGTAACAGCAAAAAATATTTTATGGCCAGGAATAGTCAAGTCGTTATTTAGATAAAAAGTTTTTGAGGTTCTTAATTGATTGGTGAAAGAATGCAGCATTGGCGATAAAGTGATTGATTTGATACAATTTTCGTTAAAGTGAGAATATGTGCATTTTTTTAATATTAACACAAACGGAAGCTTAGTATATATTTAACTTTCTAAATTTATTCAATGGATACAACTTTTGGTAAAAAGAGTGACCCTGGATGCCTCAATAGGATAAAAAAATTGTTGAATGTTATTAGTCATAGGAAAAACATCACCAGTCTTTCTTTAAGGAATGAATACGAAGGATTAATTAGATAAAAAAAACTTAAACTGCACAAAGTTTGCTATCTCATGATAATATAAGTATAATTCTACTATTAGGAAAAAGAAGGGAAACGGGGAATGTGTCAAAGAGACAACGACCCAAAGGGGAGTATAGGTCTGCATGGAAACTTGTACAAGACTAACAAAATTCATTCAAGTGCAAATTTTTAAGGAAAACATGCCTACATGCATGGGATTATCAAAAACAATACGTTATGAACGAGCATAGCCTGTGTAATAGGATCAAAGCCTGTTACAAACAGTCTTGATTGATCATTTTAAAAGCATTGACAGGGATGAGTGTCATAGAAAAAGTGCACCGAACGCTTGCATGGCATTTCGGTTTTTTTTATTTTTTATTTTTTTCAAGCCACAGCGTATGTAATGTGCACAAAACATATAACCAATAACCTTCAGCAGATGCCATTTAGTGGAATGTTTAAGTTATTTCAATGCTTATAATATATAGGGGTAAATTCACCTGTCAGACTGCAGAGGATCGCATTCGAATAAAGCAAAGAGTTATTAAATGTGTGACTTGCAACGAATAAAGAAACACTGCAACGATTTACTTTTTTATCCCCTCGCCCAACGAAGTTGGGGAGGGGATATAGCGTTTGACCCGTTCGTCCGTTCGTCCGTCCGTTCAAACTTATAACCATATATCTTTTGAATAACAAGTTGTAGATGGACAATGTTTTGTCCATGGATGCATCTTGAAGAGTACTTGAGGTTGATATATAGAATAGGTGGATTTGACCTACGTTCATGCATGAGTGACTCAGGTTAAAGTTTTTGTAAGAGTCCAGATCTGGGATACTACAACTTGTAGAGGAATAATATTTTGTATGTAGATGCGTCTTATAAAGTTACGAAGCTCCAAATAAAAATAAGGTTATTTTGACATACATTTAATGCATGAGTGACTTAGGTTAAAGTTTTTGTAATAGTCCAGATCTGGGATACTACAACTTGTAGAGGAATATTATTTTGTATGTAGACGTGCCTTGTAAAGTTACAAAGCTACAGATAAAAACTAGATGTTTGTCGGAAACGACAGCTATCCCCGCAGTCCCTGTTTGACACAGAAAACAGAAAACAGTTGTTATACACCCTTGGCATATTTTTTTTCATTATTTTTTAAATCTTCCTATTGTTACGAAAAGAATTCTAGGATATATGGTTGCTAGGTAGAATTCCAAAAATAAGTGGTCTTTGAGACTTTCAGGAAATTTACCTAGATTGGAATCAATATTTTTGAAATCCAGTTGATGAAAATGTTTTTCCTAAACTAAATAAACAATTTAAGTATGGTTGCTAGGTAGAATTTCAAAAAAATAAGTGGTCTTTGAGACTTTCAGGAAATTTACCAAAATTGGAATCAAATATTTTTGAAATCCAATTGATGAAAATGTTCATCCTAAACTACACAAATATTTTAAGTATGGTTGTAAGGTAGAATTCCAAAAAATAAGTAGTCTTTGAGACTTTCAGGGAATTTACCAAAATTGGAATCAAATATTTTTTAAATCCAATTGATGAAAATGTTCATCCCAAACTACACAAACATTTTAAGTATGGTTGCTAGGCAGAATTCCAAAAAATAAGTGGTCTTTGAGACTTTCAGGAAATTTACCAAAATTTTAATCAAATATTTTTGAATTCAATTTATAAAAATGTTCATCCTGAACTACACAAACATTTTAAGTATGGTTGCTAGGTAGAATTCCAAAAAATAAGTGGTCTTTGAGACTTTCAGGAAATTTACCAAAATTGGAACCGCCTTTCAGAATCCTAAGTTATCAGAATTACACTTGTCAGAATATAAGATAATATGCCGAAATAAAAAAAATATGTGTCTTTGACATTTTCAGGAAATTTACCAAAGTTGGAACCGGAACCAAAATTCCAAAAGCTTATTGCAAATCTATAGACTATATGCAACAATTCTGCATAAAGATTTGATCCCTAAATCCAAAAATGTAGGAGGTGTTTGCGTCACATGCCACATGTGTCTAATCCACACCTTTGGGTCTTCGTTAAAATTGACACCATGGGGCCTCTTGTTTGCACCAAAAGACCAATATTAAAAATCCGAAAGCTTATTGCGCATCTACAGACTATATGCAACAATTCTATAACAAAATTAAATCCCTAAATCCATAAATGTAGGAGGAGTTTGTGTCACATGCCACATGTGTAAAAATTGACATCATGGGGCCTATTGTTTGCACCAAGACCAATGTCGAAAATCCGAAAGCTTATTGCGCATCTGCAGACTATATGCAACAATTCTACAACAAAATTAAATCCCTAAATCCAAAAATGTAGAAGTAGTTTGAGTCACAAGAAAAGTGTGACGGACGGACGGACGGACAGACGGACGGACGGAGGGTATAACATTATCTTCGAACTTTCTTCGAAAGTGCGGGGATAATTAGGTCACTTTGACCTTCATTTCATGCATGAGTGACTTAGTTTAGTATTTGTAAGAGTCCAGATCTGGAATACTACAACTTGTAGAGGAATAATATTTGTATGTAGATGCGCCTTGTAAAGTTACAAAGCTCCAGATAAAAATTAGGTCACTTTGACCTACATTTCATGCATGAGTGACTTAGGTCACAGTTTTTGTAAGAGTCCAGATCCGGGATACTACAACTTGTAGAGGAAAAATATTTTATATGTAGATGCATCTCATAAAGTTAATAAGCTCCAGATAAACATTAGGTCATTTTGACCTACATTTCATGCATGAGTGACTTACGTTTAAGTTTGTGTTACAGCTTGGAACTCGTAAAAGAATAATAGTTTGTATGTAGATGCGTCTTGTAAAGTTACAAAGCTCCAGATAAAAATTAGGTCACTTTGACCTACATTAGTGACTTAGGTTAAAGTTTGTGTTACAGTTTGGATTTTAGATACTACAACTTGTAGAAGATTTATCTTTCATCAGTAGATGCATATGCTTTAGGCATGAGGCTCCTGATTGAAATAAGGTCACTACATTTCCTGCATTACTAGCTCAGATTTAAGTATCTTTAATGGTACAACTTCCTTAAGTGCTTATAGTACTAGGCAAACATTCAATAAACGGGCGACGGGATTAGCTGTCGTTTCTGATTGCCCCTTTTCTTGTTTTTAAATAAATAAAAGTAACATAGGATTTATCGAAAGCGTGAAAAAATAAGAACACCCCGTGTACAATTCAGATTACATTTTAGCTTTCGTATAAATATTAATAATACTTAAACAGAAAATGTTGCATGATACTAAATTACAATTTAAGGTTAAATACTATATGTTTGCAACTTGACTAAAGTAGTTAATGTTTTTAGGACTGCTGGAATCTTCCGAGAGCCTTTCAACGACGTTTATCACGGACATGAAAGCATTATACCCTGTTGAACTTTCAGCTATTCAAAATAATGATATACAGCCTTTTTACAATAATATTTTAAGTGCTCATATAGAATGGAATAATTCTATGAGTACTGCTGACTCACATGCTCACGTGGCGAATAATAACATAACAAAGTCACATTTTCTTACCACGACTATACACAGTATTGCAAAGCGCTCAGCTGAATTGCATACCGGAAGTCACATGTTAAGCAATAGTGATTCCGAACATGCGCATAATACAAATACAAACAAAGATTATCATGGCAGTGCTGACGGTGATCACTCTGTCGGGAAAGAGACTGGAAGTCATGGTAGTCATCACAAGGGACATGTCCATAGTATAGAACAGGAATTAGCACATGCTTTTCATAAAGCCAGCATTGCTATATTATCTATACTTGCCATGGAGGTATGTATTTTTTATCATAATGGACGAAACCGCAATGAAATCTCACATAATTCAATTATTTTCGCTTTTGATTTGATTGTTAAAGCGGCTTATGCAGAATATATAGTATAAAAAATTCGCACTTTCCCACTGTTTAGTGGACTATCAATGTCCAAATGTTATTTATAATCCCTACATTTATTTATTTAAGGTACTATAAAAGGGTAAACCAAAAATTTTCCACAAATGTAATTTTCTTTAAATTTGCAGTTAGCTTTGGAACTGATTTTTGTACTCAGGGATTTACCTCGACTTC
>MJUU01073928.1:16081-34556 GCA_002080025.1 Modiolus philippinarum
CTCCGCGAAAAGGGTAGATACAATTCAAAATTCCAAAATAAATGGATAAAAGAGATGGACTTTTTGAGCAAGAGTGATAAATATATACACGCAGTGTTTCTGTTGTGTGGCATAACCTTTGCCTTAATGCACGGAGGATGAATTGACGTTGTTCGCCATAGAGAAACAGAGGGACACAAACGTAGTGCTCGACTTCGGACTCAAAATGCTGATATTCTGTTTACATTATTCACAGTAACTTCGGTGTTTTGTTATTTGTAGCTGAGCACAACCTACCATTCTCAGTAGCTTGCACTGATGAGACATAAGTTGTCGAAATGCCCATATGTAGATAGTAAATTTACAGTGACTTCGTTATTGAGTTATTTAATCATATGCAAAAATAATGAAACTTAAGAACTAGATGACTTGACAGAGGAAGTGACAAAATTGGAAATATCAACATTAATTAAGCCACCGAGTGTCACACTTGTACTCGGGCTTGTACATGTACGTATACCAACAAAGAGGAGCAAGACAATGAAATGTAAATAAATAGAGTTTTAAATAAATTGCCAGCAACCCATATAAAAACTGAAAAGACAACCTAAACCGGGAAGGAAAATTTCGGATTTTAATTCTTGAAAAAATTAAATGTCAAGATTTCAGCAAAAAAGTAATAATTACAGAACTTCTGGAATACACAGGAACCTGCCTTAACAGCATTCCATGCTTTGATTTGTAAATTTTCTTTAAAACTAAGGAGCATCTCCCTCATGCACAGTTCTCTCCTCAGCTGATTTTGGCTTTACGTTTAGATCATATTGGTTATTTGTTCTCTATCAGTTTTTTATTAAACATCTTTGAGTTTATGGTCTTCCAAACGTTTAGATTTTATCTGCACTGAAGAGACATAAGTTGTCGAAATGCGCATATGCAGAAATCAAATTCACAGTAACTTCGGTATTTAGTTATTTATTAGCATTTTTATGTGAAGATAACAGTTAACACCTACAATGTCCGAAAACATTCCACACTCCTTGGGGGAACTGCATTAGAAAAAAAACACATAACAGACTAGACACAGAACATAACAGACTATTAACTCAATATTATTTATTTGTTCATTTCAGTTAATTATTTATTAACTGAGGGTTTCTCTTACTAAATCTATATACCGTAGTACATTTATGGTAATGAATGAGGGTATTATTGATACATCAGAAGCGTATAATCAACAATATTTATTTAATATTATCTAGAAAACTTACTAATGTTTTCTGTATCTGTTTGCCATTTCTCTGCACAGCCAAACCTTCCTTTACGACCCACTGTATTAAACGACGTCCTGTCTTATCCGACCAACTGAAATCCTCCCAGTGATATTTGTTATATTTTAACTGTATTCAATGACAACCTGAGTAACGCGAAAAACAGACCCTGTGCACTGTTTTAACGACCTTTTTGACAACATGAATTATTTACATTTATAATTATATACAGGTGAGTATATGACAGCTATTTGTTTCGGTATTCTTAACAGTTTCATATTATTTATTTCAGGTGTTTGATTGTGTCATAGTTTTCTGCTCGCTGTTTGTGGATATTTACTTTCTGGATGGCATCAGTTCATATAAAATAAGAGAATTCGTCATCATTTTAGCCTTCATTGTTCCATGGAGGGTAATAAGAGTTGTAAACAGTAAGTTTATTTAATGCTGAAATGATCAATCATGGCTTAAACACTCAAAAGAATTTCTCTCTTTCATATTCTGTCATTTGTATTTTATTTCCGAATAGGTAACACGAAATTTAAATTACATACCGCTTTAGAACTAAGATTTAAGTAGCCAATAGAATTTTAGAAATAAAAATATTTTTTTCTCTTTAAATCAATCATATGTATCTTTTGCAGAAACTGCATTTTGTAAGTTTTTTAGATTCATTTTTACAATTCAACTTCAAGTGCAGTTAGAATCAAAATATTTGGAAGTTACAAAATGGCCGAAACAGATCAATAAGCCACACTTTAAGGTTAAGAGCATGAATGTAACGTGGTACTGCTGTTTAGCATACAAGTCTACATCATGTATAGAATAGACGCAATAGTAAAGAAACAAAATAAATATGTAGTTTATAATTGTACTTAAAGATATTTTTTATACTTCTAAGGCTTGATTGTCGCCGTCATGGACCATGCGCAATTTAGACTAAAACTTTTATAAAAACAGAAAAAAGGAGTGGAAAATGATTTAAAAAAAGCAAAGATGGAGGCAATGATTTTACAGGTAACCTAAAGTATTCAAATACATAAATGTTTATAAGGAATATTAAAATAAAACAGTACCATTTATATCATGTCAGTGTTTCAATGAAAATTATTTCTTAGCTTATATTACAAAACAACGGCAGTAGAATACCGAAGGAACAAGGGAAGCGAAGATCGAAATCCAAAGACATGGGAAAAAACGGCAACAGAGAAAAACAGACAAAATAAGGACGTGAGACAACTACAATGCACGGAAATAAACAGACGACATTAAAAACTAAGGCACTCATAGTGTGAACTCCCATGAAAACCGGAAGTGACATTAGGTGCTCCGGAAGGGTAAGCATGTCCTGCTCCGCTAGCGGCACCCGTCACACTATCAGTGAGTCAATCCAGGGTTGAGTACAAACTTAGACAGTACAAAATGTACTCCACTCTTAGGCGTTATTGCTTTTTAGATACCGATCAACCAGACACAAAAAAAAATGAAACTTATCTTTCATAAATTAGGCAGTCGGTCATCATATAATTATAGCAATTTAGGAAAGCACATTTAATGCAAGTTTAAATGAATACACAAATGCATAAACAATCCAAATTTACTATGAATTAAAAGAATATTCAACACTGTAAACAAACATTTTTGATAAATCAATCTGTTAAAGTATCTAACATGCGATGACCAGTTTGTGAAAATTTAGTTTCGAGATATTTTCTTTTTTGAAAATCTAGCGAAAATGAATCGATCACGAATAACAATGGGTCACTTCTTCTATCGAAATCCCATATCTAAAAAAAATAATGTGCTTTGAATGTGCATCTTTAAAAACAATAAAAGATATTTCTTGCAGCAATAAAGAATCTTCGAATGGTTTACACTTTTTCAGAAAAATCAACATGTAGGCGACATTGGTCATTTGAAAACATTCCCTTAATGTGAAGTCAAATATAACATACATTTAAGGTATACTCTGTTGTAATTCTAAAAACAAAACAAAACAACAGAAACATCAATACATAACAAGAAAGAGGACAAGTTTATTGGGGAAAGTACATACGACTATTCATTTATAACAAGTGCAGCTTATATTTCTACAAATAAGAGGTTAAAGGATTAAACTTGTAATGATGATTAAAAAGGTTTTAAAACTATTATAGTTTTTCTTTTGTTTTAGCTTTGTTTGGAAACTACAAAGAAACTTGCCACAGATGCTGGAGTGCATCCACATATAATTGAACAACACTTAGGTAGGTTTTAATTAATTTCCGAATAGGCCATACAGATCATTAAAATTGGAGTTAACATATGAGTTATGGTCTCATGTTCTTTTACTCCATATCCTTTCGTAAATATCTAACTGCTTACAATCTATTAGGCTGATCAATTACAAATTGTAAAATTAATTACCACAATTGAATATCAAGAAGTTTGTGTAATACATGTATAAAGATTGGGTCTCGATGGGGTTTAAGCAGGAAGCAGGATCGCCATTAAATTGGAATGGAAACGAGATCTTCAAAAAAGTGCCATTGAAAACTAGAAAGGGGTGGGGCGTGAAGTGGGAAACGCTAAAAAACGTGAACCGGGAAAAGGGAGATTGCTTAAGAGTTTTTGTACAATATTTTCCCTCTTATGAAACAAGGAAGTTGAAAAATATTGCCGGGATAAAAGGACCCTGCCCCAGACCCCCATGGAGATTGGTGTTTATCGCTTTACAATTGTCACATATTTCAAGATAATTCTATACACTGTGAGTAAGAAAAGAAGCAAGCTTTTGTTTCACGTAAATATGGTCGATTCAATAAATGGATCCCTACCTGACCTTCTTGACCAATCAAATGCATTGATGTTGTGACTGATTCATATCTGGTTCTATATAATTAATTGGTAGTTCCTTTGTTAAAGATGACAAAATGCTACATTGTGTATGAATGTATACTATATGTTATTCGGGAATCTTCACAGGGGATACGGGTTCATATTCACTGTCTGTGTTTTATATCCCCTGAGCCGCCAGGCGAAGGGGATATAGGGCACAGACAAGGAATATGAACCCGTATCCCCTGTGAAGCCCGAATAACTTTTATATTCTGCTAGAAGTGCTATAATTTTTCAATCAAAGGTGTTTAAAAATTGTGATTTTGCTACCACGGGGATACGGTCTCATATCCCCTGTCAAGGTAACCAATCAAATTGCAGGATTTACCTGGATATTTCACTTCAGCAGAATATAATATTTTGTCCGTTTCCTTCCACATTTGATGACATTGTGTTTTCTTTATCACAGAAGCTGACAAAAGATATACAAGTTATGGACTAACGCTGGGGACAGATTTATTGAATCGGTTCTAATAACAAAATACCGAAGTTACTGGAATTAAGTTTCTGCATATGTAAATGATGTTGTTTTTCTGTTTTTTAGCAATACACCAGCAAGCCAATGAAAAGCACAAGGAAAAAGGACATGGCATATTGCACTTATTTCACTTTCCCCATATATTCAGTCACAGTGCACATTCTACCCCGAAGACAACACATTCTTCTCCAAACTTGCAGCTTAACAATATGAGAGAACAAGGAAAATACTGCAATAACAAGGACGCTAACGGATTTAAAGAAAACACAGACATTTGTGGAACTAATGATAACAGAGAAAGTAATGACGACAGCCAAAATATTCATGGAACTGACAGTAAAGCTTTTAAGGTTGATTTCACCTTAGACAGTGTGAAAGGTGAAGACGTCCAAAGCCATGCTGATAGGAATGGAGGGGACATGGTAATTAATGTTAAATTGTGATACTGAACACTGATAAACATTATTGTTAAGTTTGTAAGATAAAATGTAATATTAAATTGGAACGAATTGTAATATCAAAAGGTTTATCTTTATAAGATATATATTTTTAGAATTAAAATGTATAAACGATCAACATTATACAGTTCGAGTTAATTAAAATAAAACTTGAATCTTCAAAAAGATTGTCAAATCATAGACAAGACAAAGCAAGACAATACAAAGCGACCACTTTTCAACGTCATAAAACCTAAAACGTCACGACAATACAATTTTGAAGTACATTGTTGGTCACCTTGGCTGACAAACAATGACTGGTGAATCTAAATACCAGTATTCGGATATGATGTATTAATACGTTTCCTGGGAAGTTGACATAATGTTCTCATTACTGTCTGATGTCTTATTATGACCGCGATTCAGGCTCCTTAGATTCTTTTACGTAGTCCATCTGTCTGATTACAGTCAAAATTGCATGTATGATAGGAATGACTTGAAACTTTGTCTGAAGCTGAAATGACATATTTTATCTTGTTTGTGATCTATGTGCCCCGTGTTGTCTATCGATGTTGTTTTTGTCCTTATTTTAGTCTATCGTCGGGCTACCTAATGACAAATATTTGTAGGCATACATTGCCCGATTTTACTTTTTTTTCCTCATTGACCGCTCCTGACATGTGTTGCTTCAATGAAATATTTTAGCTGCGATCGATGTTGCTCAACCATTTTATTCTCTTCTTGTAACCCGGGTGCTTTCAGCTGGATAACCCTGAGCATCGCGCAAGTTGACACTCCATGGCGGGTGGGGAGCAAGGGAGAGGCCTTGATATAATTTTTGTCAAGAATACCGCTAAAGTGCACGCTAGAGGACTTCTTGATCTCGCTTGAGGGGTTGAATATTGTTCACCTCTAGTTGAAGACCCTCAGGCGACATCAAGATGTAGACAGGAATAAAAGCCTTGTTCTTGATAAACTGGAGTTTTCTATGTATCGTCTGCGTTTTTGTCACATGAACATTCATTCCATATCCATTCATTTTTCCTATTTGCTGCAGAGTTTGTCTCTCGTGCTGCGTGGAGTCCCTAGAAAGTCTCCCCTTGCTCGAGATGTATGCTCTTATAATATTACAGTTATGGCGTGTTTTTCTTTGTGAGAATTTCTCATACGTTTACTAATTCATTTATTTTTTCAATTTGGCTGTTCAATATTTTCATATTTTTTTTTACTAAAATATATAATCTGTACACACGACTATTTTTGCCCTTTTAACCAAAGTTACACTTCAAGGTTTGCCTACATCTATTTCGATGTGCCCCGTGTTGTCTATCGATGTTGTTTTTGTCCTTTTTTTGTCTTTTGTCGGGCTACCTAATGACAAATATTTGTAGGCATACATTGCCCGATTTTACTTTTTTCTCATTGACCGCTCCCGACATGTGTTGCTTCAATGACATATTTTAGCTGCGATCGATGTTGCTCAACATTTTTATTCTCTTCTTGTAACCCTGGTGCTTTCAGCTGGATAACCCTGAGCATCGCGCAAGTTGGCACTCCATGGCGGGTGAGGAGCAAGGGAGTGATCTTGATATAATTTTTGTCAAGAATACCGCATAAGTGCACGCTAGGGGCCTTCTTGATCTCGTTTGAGGGGGTGAATATTGTTCACCTTTAGTTGAAGACCCTCAGGCGACATCAAGATGTAGACAGGAATAAAAGCCCTGTCCCTGATAAACTGGAGTTTTCTAGGTATCGTGAGCGTTTTTGTCACATGTACATTCACTCCATATCCATTCATTTTTCCTATTCAATATCAAAATCAAGATATCCACCAAGTTCGCCATATATCATGCAATTCACTGTGAATTTTTGAATTGTAATAATTTCTTACAGAATTATAAATGTACTCTCTCTAGTGTTTCATTATTAGGCACAAACTGTGCACCTCTTTTTAGCCGATCTGTTTCTCCGTTCTTATGAGATTGAATTCATTGAAGGGCTTCTTCAAAATAAAGACACAAAACTAGCCCAGTCCGCTTATTTCAGCTTCCGTTATATAGATGATATCACTAAACAACCCTCGCTTTGGTGATTTTTTTATCTTATTTACCCAAAAGAGCTTGAAATTAAGGATACTACAGATACTTCGACATCGGCCTCGTTCCTTGACCTTCATCTTGAAATTGACAACAGAGGTACATTACAAACTAGGTTGTATGACAAACGCGATGACTTCACTTTTCCAATAGTCAACTTCTCTTTTCTTTGTGTCAACATTCCAAAAGCACCAGCATACGGAGTTTACATCTCACAACTCATTCGCTACTCAAGGGCTTGCGGTCGCTACAGTGACTTCCTTGATAGAGCCCAGTTGCTTACAAATAGACTCCTTAAGCAAGGGTACGCTACCAAAAACTTAAAGTCACCACTACAGAAGTTTTACGGTCGATATCACGATCTTGTGGATTGTTATGGGATATCTGTTTCCAAGATGAAAACAGATCTTTCCCTCTACAACTAAAGTTTGGTTTTCCTCTATCGGATTTGACTTTACTACCGCAGTTGACATGTTCAACACGGCGTGTGTCTTTATAAGAAGCAGGAGATGCTTACTCTAACGGTACCCCTGATCTCACCCATGGTTTTTATTGGGTCCGTGTTGTTCATCCGTATGTGTGTCTTCATTTTTCTTTCTTGTCCCGTACTCAAGTGGTATCCTTGTTTCTTAGTGTTTCCGATGTTGCTTTTGTCCATGGATTGTTCGTTCTTTTGACAGACGGTTCGGTTCTCACTTACTTCCGGTACCCCAAATTTCACAGCCATACAGAAGAAATTTGTTTCACAAGCTTAAATAAGTGGTGTCATTGTTTCTTAGTATTTCCGATATTGCCATAGTCCATGGATTGTTCGTTCTTTTGTCTGACGGTTTAGTTCTAACTTACTTTGAAGTCCGTAGCTCTCACGTTTGCCAATACTTTGATTTGAGACTATAAATTAAACTTTGTCAAAGATTTCTTAGCGTGTATTATTTTGAAATGGTCTGTAATCAGTTTTAAGCTTTGTTACGGTAAGTTGTATCTTGTAGGCAATTTATTGTGTTTGTCGAGCGATCAATTCGACATGTTTTAAAACTATAAACCTGATTTTGTCAAAGAGTAACAATGATTTGAAATTTGTTCTGAAGCTTGAAGCGATTGCATGTAATTGTGTAAGCGATTTTCGAATTTGTCGGTTTCTCGTTAACCATTTTCTCTCGATAACTCTGACGTCATATTAAAGTTTTTTTGCTCGTACTTTACTTGATAATTCTTACTAGATCTTCCTTCTATTAAAAATCCTATTACATCCTCAATTGTTTTTATTTATGAGCTGAAATACAAAAATTGAATATCAACAAACAATTTTGGTCCAAAGGTCCATATTAAACAGATGGTCCAGTATTTTTTGTCAAACTAAGTGAGAACCGAACCGTCAGTCTTAAACGAACAATACAAGTTCAATGGCAACATCGAAAAAAAAAACAAAGAAACAGAGACATAACATGAGTACGGCACAGAAAAGAAAAAAATAGGACACATATGCATACTAAGATGAACATCACGGATCCATTAAAAAACGATGAATTGTTATAGAGATTCTTAAGGACAAAAAGCTATGAGGCGGTTTACCTATGAATTTCGGACCAAATGTAACAAGGTTTTGTGTTGACCAATTATATCAAACTATCAGTTTACTATTACGGTTTCTGAGTTTACCCATAATAAGATTTGTTGTTAGTTGAGATACTGGTAATAAGGCTATTCCTTATTATATCGTTTAAAACTGATATTGTCCAAAAGTGTTAAAATTATTTGTACAGCCAACATACAATAAGTATACTATGAATAATTTCTATTACACAAGTACAAGAAGTACAGAAATAATGTGTAAAGACTTGAGGGACCGACCATTTAACTTGAAAAGGGGGAGGGCTATGGTTTTTTTTCTAAAAAAAATATTTTGGATCTGATTTTAAGTGAAAAAAATATTTTGGCTGCCAAAATGATGAAAAAAAATCTGAAGGTGGCTTTCTGTCCCCAAAAATAATGTTAATTTTGAAAAAAAATATTTTGTTGATACATGTGCAAAAAAATAAATAAATCTGTCTAGAAAAAAAACCATAACCCCTCCTTTCAGGTTAAATGGTCGGTCCCTAAAATGTAAAATGAGGGGGGGGGGGGGGGNCGGCCGATTTCGGGATTTTTATGATTTAAGCCCGGGATTTCGGGAAATTTATTCACCGAGAATCGGGATTTCATCAGTCTATAAGTTTCTTTGTAGTTCGGGATTTAGAAAAAGTAAAGTCGGGATTCCGGGATCAGACCCCCTCCTGCCCCCCTCTAAAATGTAAAATAACGCATATAATTCGGCAACAACGAGCAGATGATTAATTGTGAGGTTGATGGGCAAACATGTGACTAAAATTATTTGATATCTTATTAACCTTTTTCTCTGTATGCTTCATTAACCTCTTTGTAGGAAAAACACGAATAAACATACTCGTCCGGTAAGCATCGAAATATTTTCCCCGAGATACATTTCTATGTCTTAAATAATAATCACATGTGAATGACTAATTAGTCTACAGGGTGATGACATTTTTGAGAAGGAATATGTTGTTAACAAATGTAAATATCTGCAAGACCAATGCCTTTGTTCAAATGTGACCTTGTATGTCTAGTCTATTAAAGGGTAACCAACATATTCACAAGAGGACAACCTACTGTGCCTTCGTTTTGCAATTTAAGAATAATTTCAACGGTATTCTGTTGACAGTTGTGCTGTATGTCTGTTTACTGTTACAACTGTAAGCTTATTGCAGTTTTTGCTTGAATTGTATTGATATCGCAAGAATCTTAACAATTCAGCTACCTGTAGAATCAAAATTTTGTATGAAAGTGAGACGCATCTTTACACGTTGTCACAAAAGGTTCCATGATAAACTGCCAAATAATTAACTATATAATTCAATGAGATGGCATTAAAAACTAGAAATCTCAACTTGACAATATCTAAGAATATTGACACACACTTTGTTCAACGTTCACCCTTTTAAAAGATAAAATATATTCTTTTTTTATCAAACCCGTGGTAAAAATAATATACATTATGAATAACGTCAAAAACAAATGACGATACATTCGATAATGCCATCGATAATTTTATCAGTTTTTGCAAAGTCACAGATTAGCGGGCTTAAAATGGCGTTTCATCGATGTGTACTAGGGCGAATATTTCTAATCGTAAACTTGTGGGTGTCCTTTAAGAATCAAAATAATTAACAGTGGCCATATATTCATGTTATTTGCACTTTATGGTGATATTTCGCCCCTCACTAGGTGAAATATTCGCCATATAGTGCAAACCCTTGGTAAGAATAATATAGATATACAATGACTACTGTTAATTATTTCTTACCAGTTATTTAAAACACGCAAAACTTGGTCTGAACCTCATCAATGTAAACCCACACAAATGTACCAAATATCAAATAAATATATGCAACAGTCTTTGAAAAAGTCCTGGAAACTGTTTTGTACGACAGCCTATTCGTGCCAAGTAGAAGAAAAAAAATATAATAAAAATCGTTAAAACGATTTTAAAAATCGTTTGTACGGTTTTTTAAAATCGTTTGTACGATTTTAAAATCGTTAGAACAATTTTTAAAATCGTTCGTACGATTTCAAAATCGTAAGAACAATTTTTAAATCGTTTGTACGATTTTAAAATCGTTAGAACGATTTTTAAAATCGTTTGTACGATTTTTTTTATTTCGTTTATACGATTTTGATTTTGTTTGTACGATTTAAAAATCGTTTCTACGAACTGCAGTTTTGGACGATAGCTGAAACAACATGTACATATTATTTGAAAAATGTTCATTTGAACCCGTCTTCCGAGAAGGTAGTTAAAGAGGTGTTTTATTAGCTCACCTATCTTGAAGGGTCAAACACAACTGCTATCACATGGCGTTCATTTGCTGTAAACTATTTCAAAGCCGTAAATTGTTTCAAAATGCTCATCTGTGAAACCATCCGGTCAAATGGTTTTAAATTTTTAGGGAATGCTTAATTATAGTATTTCTGCAACCAATCACCATTTTCTGTTTTGGGACCCTTCGGAGAACAGAAAGAAAAAACTGCATGTACATGATATTGTTCATATATAAAAATATGCCATCTAAGACGACAGCTAGTCACTAAAAGAATATGCATTTGGTTAGCACTCATAGGCGTTGGTATTGATACTTTCAATGCTTCTCTATACGACTAATTTATTGACCTTTTGTTGCACTAGGCTACAAATTAGCGACCATCGTTCATTGAGAGAGACCGGCAACGAAGTAACAACATTTTGCCCCTGGTTGAAAAATTTGAAGTTTCAGTCTGATTAAAGATTCTTTCAATAGCAATTGCCGTTGAGTTGCTACCTGACACTACCACAATGGAAGGGGATGTTGGGCGCACCCTAAACCTATTTAACCCACAATTTATGTTGAAATGCCTGTACCAAGTCAGGACCGTCGCGGTCGACAATTTTTCTGGTGGTTTCCACATGTTTTGTCTTTTTATCTCATTGGCGTCGGCAGCGTTGTTCGATAATTTTGTTTGTATTTGTTTTTATTATATGTCTATATATGCTTTCAAACCTGTGCATTTCTGAATAAAGAATACATTTGTACTTTTGTTACTAGTATTACTTCCATTTGTCAGCAGCTCATCACGGACAAAAGAGTTGTGTTTGCTTTCACTCCATTTCGCAGTCAAAGAAAATGATATTACTTCAAATGTGGATCATATTAAATTAATTTCCTACTGGCGGCCATAATAAAAATATTCAGTCTTGGTTAGCAAGTTTTAGTTAAACGTTGAACCCTGTTCAAAAATCCATTTTACTAGTACTCCTGAAACTACATTTTACTCCTGAAACTGCAAAATCATTAAATATAACTCAACTGGAGTGATACATGAGAGGTTCGTTAGGCAAAGATTGCTCATTCAGATTCTGGAAATGTTTGTCATCACGGAGCATAGATTACTTTTTGACCCTATGTGAAAAAATAATTATTTTCATAGTCTTTTGAGGAATGAATACATCAAATCGAACGAGACATTACAGAAGTGATGCACGGTTGATTGTTTTTTTTTTATGAAAAAATGTATCTTTGCTCAATAAAAAACAGTGCAGAACATATTTTTCTATTGCAACTTTGCAACTTATAAAAAAAATGGTCAATTTTTAAAATTTTTGACGCAAAATTGAACCCAACCGCATTGGAATGGAGTATTGAGAGCACTCATAAATTAAGAGAACTCATCAAATTATGATTGTGTTTTTTTTCAACTTGAAATCTTTGTGTTGTGTAATATTTCCAACCATCTTATTTGAGCAATTTTCACTCTTGTTTTACACGAAACAATCTACATTATGATAGGCTACTTTTCGTTTTGCTTCATACATGGAAAGGTAAAAATATTTAATGACGAAAGTCTTTTATTGATATAGTGAGTTTCGTGACATTTTCTATGACAGCCGTTATGTAAGCAGCGACTAGATGCTGAATCTTACAAATACTATGATAAAAGTATGAATCCAATCATCTGAAACTCTTAAGATATTTTATCACGTGGATTGGATGAGATTATATTTCTGATAATGTGTCGACTCAGCATATTAGAAAGTTAGAAATACTTCAACTATTTGTAAAAGACATTGCCTCCAAGCATTCAATCAACGTTTTGTGAGATACATGCTCAACCCGTCAGCCTCCAGTACATGTGCTTTACATGGGGACGTGCCTGTTTACGAAATTTTGATAATACTATTTTCTTGTACTCTATAGACGAATTCACTTTGATTTGTATTAGGAACTTCAAAAACATTGTACTTCAAATAAACAACAAGTCCTATCTAATGCAAGGAGGATGTAGAAATGAACAGCTTCTTCAAGTGTATGATATTCAATTTTCGTCTTTTCATGAGATTATAGGTAGCTTTGAGATTGAAGGTAGCTTATCCTTCATTGGAAGCTACAAAAAAACTAATTTTCCTTTCCCTTTCTTTTAATAATTGCCTTGCATTAATAGTTCAGCAATGTGTAGAAGGTGTACAGCATATACACCATGTGCTGCTATATGCCGCTTAATGGATGGATTGTGCCAAGCAAACCGGGGGTAGCTATACATCTAACAACCCAGAATTCCATCAGATCGGTCCGTTAGTGAAGAGTCTGTAATATGTTCTGTTGTTTAATGACATATCTTATGACTTATATATATACATTATCGCATTTTGTGAGTTGAAGGTTGACGAACAGATGATATACAACATATATCCCCTGTCAAGCTAACCAATCAAATAGCAGGAGTAACCTGGATAGTTTCTCTTCTGCAGAATATGGCAGATCCTGTCGTGATGAACTTGACTGAAAGTTTTGGCACTAAGTTAGTAATATAAGCTGGGTTGTTATCATTAACCATTTCTGAGAATCAGTGAACTTGAAGGAACTTTTTGGATTACTTAATTAATATAAAGTGATTTAGCTTTCCTCATACTTAAATCTACATCGTCTTCTGTAAGAATTTCTACTGCAGTTGTTCTATAAATGAAACCCAAATTATTAAGATCGCGGCGAAATTCGAGAAAAAGATATTTCTCGAATTCTGTAATAATTGTAAGTGTAATTGATATCTTAAAGTAATTGCCACTTACATTTCTTTTGATACGTAGAATTATCATATTGATACTAAATTAAAAATCGGATAATCGTGTTATAAAAATGTTTACCCTTTTTTGTATTGTGTATTACGCCAATTGTCTTCAATAGGGCATATCACGACAAATATTTTCTTTTAGATTTAAAAAAAATTACATTATATTGTGGCTTGTTATAAACGTATGTCTGGGTTTATGTTTACCTACTGTGATCTTAAAAGTACAAAAGATAAAGATCGAGATCAAGATTACGGAATTAATCTTTTACCTACTTTGTTATTATTCCTATACAACTTTCCCCACTACAAGTATTCTCTCCTAACTAGTTAAAGCTTGGATATATTATTGTGTTTGTAGAATATGAAGATGAAGTTCAAATAGAATCTGTCTTTTTTGAATTTGTCTTCTTAATGACCCTATTCGAGGTTGAAGAGGTCAAAGATGTGGTCGGTCGGAAAATTTGAGAAAATTTATCCTACGGCTCTATACCTAAGTGGACATCTTCGTTATCTCTTCTGTTTTGCCCTTACAAGAATCTATTATTAACGGAGAATGTAACAAGGCTATTAGCTTTTAAATTTAAAAGTGATTTCCTATCTCTTATAGAATCGATGATTTGGTAAACACACAAAGTCACAACATGAAATAGAACTTTTAATCGCCAGTGTAGTTTTTAATTTGTTGTCTCACAGAAGCAGAAATTTCGATTGCGGTATTGTCAGGTATGATTATTGTAAGCATTGTGTACAGTATAAGCATGTTTATTAACACTCAGTAAAGTAAATGAAATGCTTCTTGTTTTTTTTTCAATCGTTACATCTTTAATTATAAAAATAGCAATGAATAACAAATTACCGAAGTTTCTGTGAATTTAAATCTGCATATGCTCATTTCGACAACTTATGTCTCAATGATTGTTTTTCCATTAATTTTGTTTGTTTTATTTTGTTTTTGTTTTATTTTGTTTTGTTTTTGTCTTTTTTTGTTTTGTTTTTATGTTTTTTTAGTTTTTTGCATTTGTTTCTTTTTTTTCTTGTTTTTGTTTTCTGTTTTGTTTTGGGTTTTTTTTATGTTTTTGTTTGCTTTAGCGATTTATTTCGAAAATTCGGTATAGATACTTCTTTCTTTCACTTTCAAAACCTTTTTTAAAAGGTTCAGATTTTTCTTGTTTAAACGAATTCGTTTAGCGCACTAATGATATTTTGAAAATAACCTAGTTTGTCCTTTTTTGCAATGCATGTTGCAGCCGTTTCATTATGCGTTCTGGATATCTCTTCTCCATAGTATTAGTACTTATCATATCAAAAGTCTGTGAACTAACTGACTGGGCACTTATGTCCATCATGGAAACTTTCCTCAAAAAGTAAACTTGATCTTCACCGGACAACATAAGCGATTGCTTTTGATTCCACAGACATGTTCTAAATGGCGTCTGAAATATCAGAACAATTTATATATTTTTTTTGAAATTTAGAATAAACGTTTTTATTGTACATCTCTATACCCTTCTATTATGGTCACGTGAATAAACATTAAAAATGTATAACGGCTTAGCCAGGTCGCAATATTGCATCATGTTATCAAATAACTCAAAACAATTTCTTTACTGTCTATCGGGGAAATAATTGTTATCGTAGATTCATTTATTCACTTACCTGTAACTAAGTAAAAGGGAATAAACATATTATATTAAAAAGTTTTTTTTAATGTGATACGCCAACTGCCTGACCAAACAAGACTGATATGTACTGAAGGAAACATAGACTTGGTAAGACTATTTTTAATTTTTTTTTTTTTTGCACTTTGTTTATGTAACCACATAGTGATTTGTATACAAATATATTTTTGGTAGTTTTTTATCATTTTACTTTAAACTTAATAATTGTCAAAATAAATAATTGGGCATGAATTACATGTAGATCTGCAAGTGTTGAGTCAAGACGTTTTTGTAATAAGCATGCAGTATATTGCATATAAATTATTATTGCAAAATCTTATTTTGGAAAAAGAAGTGGAAAATTGAACATCGAATGGCTCGAACATGTTGCTCAGTATTGTGACCATGAAGTTACATGTTATTTTATATGACAGATCTGTTTCTTGACTGACAAAAGCAGTCACAACAAGCTCAAATATTTTCATTTTAATGTTTCATTGCATATAATTATTGATATGAAAATGTACATAACTATTCTTTTTTAACCTGGACATAATGTAGTATTTTGTGTGAAACTATTTTTCTTATTTGATTGATACTAAGTTGGTCAGTTATTTAAAAATGTTTATTTATTTCCCACTGTTTTTACTAATTAAAAGAAACAAACAAACAAGTTAAACATTAAGTCTGTATAATTGTTGCATTGCAAGAAAGGTATAGTTTTCATATTACCACAATACTCCGTAGACAGCATTTTCGCTCATCGCTATAATTTAACAGCAAATATGTCATAAAATGTAGTGTGAGATTGCATATTGTTATAAGCTGGGACTAATATATATATAGTCCCAATTATAAGAGTTATTGACCACTAAATCAACAAATTTCAACCTCATGTAAAAATGTCTCTTGTTATTCTGTTTGTTCACATCTGAACTATGTCTCAGTTGCCTTTGTATTTTTAATATGAAATTTTTTTATGAAATACCATTTTTGATCACACATTGCCTTAATCAAATTTTTGTACCAAACATTAATATAAATTCTTTCAAAAAGATCCCCCCTATGAGCGGTAAAAAATTACCACCCTCAACTCGTGTCTGGTGATAATTTTTCACTGCTAGTGTTAATCGTTCTCCTAGGGCAATACGTTTATAATAATTGAATACGCTAGATTTTAATTAAATAAAAAATAAACTAAAAAGACGAACTATTACCTTTTTGATTGTTTATTCATGTTTTCGATTTGATTATACTTTATCTTGCGAATTGCCTTTTTCTGGTTCAGATAATTTAATTGTCTTCGCACTGTCGTACAATGGCTAAAATTTGTAAAGATAAAGTAAAAAAACAAAAAGTATTCTAATTTTTCGAGTTTTTTTACATTTTAAATTACGACCTTTTTATAGTGTTATAACATTTTGTATTAGAACTGACCGCTATCATTATTTCTTTTTATTCGACTTGTACAACAAAAAGCTACGGTATTTTAATAATTTATATGTTTAAAGAACAATAATGCAATAAACAGATTTCGTTACTTAAACAACCACAAATTAACATCGATTTATAGATTTTTCTGTAAAAACTATCAACATCATGAGTTTTGGTGTGTTTAGAACATTTTTATTCTCTGATTGCATTCATTTTATTATCTATCTATTAAAAATGGATCTAACTGGTCGAAATGTGTCTTTTTTAGGAGAAACGACAACAAAGTACAGAATGAAGCCAGAGAGAGGTTTAAAGGTACACGTATTTACATTTGTATTGAATTTAAGTTCATATTTGAAATATTTTTGCAACTAAACAGTTTAACAATGCAATGTACTACAAATAGTCAAGTATGAATGCAATGTACTACAAATAGTCAAGTATGAATGCAATGTACTACAAATAGTCAAGTATGATACTTGACAAATAGTCAAGTATAATTACAAAAGCTTTCCAAAACTTAACTTGGTACTGTTTGAGGTTTGAGTTTTAATTGGTTTTGTCTCAAGATTAGCAAAAGACATTAACCAACCAGCTACCTAACAGATCTTTCAAAAACATTTATGCCTCACTTACCGTGTGACGGGTGCTGATAACAGAGCAGGACATGCTTACCCTTCCGGAGCACCTGATGTCACTCTCAGTTTCACTGGAGTTCACACTGTGAGTGCCTTTGTTCTGAATGTTGTGGTTTCTGGTTCTGTGCTTTGTGTCTGTCTGGCGTCATTGCTTTTGTGTCTAACGTCATTGTTTTCTGTGTTCTCGTTTTTGCCTTGTCTTTGGACTTCGATTTTTGTGAATTTCACCCCTTTGTTCCTTCGGTATTCTACTGCCGTTGTTTCATACCACTGGGCCGATATCTCTGCTGGTGGACGATTCGTCCCCGAGGATATCATCCGCTCAGTAGCTTAAGTTTACTTTAGCCATGAGAATAAAGAATCAAAAGGAACGAATACCGGCTGGGACGTCTCCCGGTTTAAAAAGGTCCCTTACCGATGAAGCTACGGACACGGGTTCATTGGGACAATTAGGTGTCCAGAGTCGTCAAATACCAACTTTGACTGATTCTCAGGAGTCAGTTTCAGATCAGTCGTTTACTTCTAACAGCTCAAAAGATTCTATCCCTAAAATTAACATTACATGACATTTTAAATTTTCCAGATCAACACTCGCAGGGCACAATTTCATCATGCCGCGTTAAAAAAAGTAAAACATGCAACATGCTTATCACAGACACAAATTTCAAAAGTAATTTAACAAACAAAACTTATTGTACAAGAACATACGATGATCTGAATTGCTCCTCAAAGAATCTCATTTACGGCTTAGAGTGCTCTCTTTGTGGATTAATATATGTAGGGGAAACAAAAGATAGGTTGAACAAACGTATGTGCGGACATAGATACGAGGTCAAGGACAACAAGACCCGACATGTTTACGCACATTTCAACCAACCTGACCACTCCATTGTAAACATGAAAGTCAGGATTATCGAGAAAATATATCATAAAACAAATAATCCTACACT
>MJUU01073928.1:37039-48885 GCA_002080025.1 Modiolus philippinarum
CACAGTGTGACGGGTGCTGTTAACAGAGCAGGACATGCTTACCCTTCTGGACCACCTGATGTCGCTCTCGGTTTTTATGGGAGTTCACACTGTGAGTGCTTTAGTTTTTTGTGTTGTCTTGTTATATTTTAGTTTTTGTCTTCGTTAGTTATGTTTGCTATACCGATCTGTCCTTGTCCATGTTTGAATACTTGATGATTACAAAAGCTTTCCAAAACTTAACTTGGTACTGTTTGAGGGTTAGAGAAGTAACACGTACCATGAGTTTTAATTGGTTTTGTCTCAAGATTAGCAAAAGACATTAACCAACCAGCTACCTAACAGATCTTTCAAAAACATTTATGCCTCACTTACCGTGTGACGGGTGCTGTTAACAGAGCAGGACATGCTTACCCTTCCGGAGCACCTGATGCAGTTTCACTGGAGTTCACACTGTGAGTGCCTTTGTTCTGAATGTTGTGGTTTCTGGTTCTGTGCTTTGTGTCTGTCTGGCGTCATTGTTTTTGTGTCTAATGTCATTGTTTTCTGTGTTCTCGTTTTTGTCCTGTCTTTGGACTTCGATTTTTGTGAATTTCACCCCTTTGTTCCTTCGGTACTCTACTGCCGTTGTTCCGGCTTTGAAGGCAAATTTTGGTGGTCATTTAAAAGAAAGTGCTACAGCCAGCATTCTCTACCTATTATGTATAAACTTGAATGCACCTCTTTGCATTCTGCTGCAATATATAGTTTTTCTAATACATGTATATTATTTACCAAAATTTTAGGAAAGTACTTGTGACGGTTTAAATATTTGTTGCTAATTGAAAAATTCGGCAGAACGGTTGCTACTTTAATTTCAGCCATTGAATACATCCTTTGCGATAGTACCTGCGAAAAGGGAAACAGGTAGTCATGGAAATGAAACGGTGCATTGCATTTGTGCCAATTAGTATTTCGTTTAAAATTTGGACATGAGATCACTTTTTCCAAATTCGTAACAATGTACAATCAATAATCGCCAAGTAAAAACAAACCACCCCCCCAAAAAAAAAACAAACAAAAAACAAAAACAGAAAAAAACCAAAACAAAAAAAAAACAAATAAACAAACAAACAGAAACTAATAGAAAATATAACCATAGAAAAAAATCAAAATAATAGACAAAATTAACTTCGGGATAAAAATGATAAACGACTCTCCATCGCTTATCCTTTCTGATCTGGATACAACTATATGATATTGAAGTGGAAATAATTGTACATAGGTTAGATATATTTACTATCTAAATATTCAATCAAGAATTGAATGCATTATTTTGATGTCTCGTTGGAGTATGAAAGTGTTGACTGAAGCTTATTTTGAATGAAGCGCGGTAGCGCTTCATGTTGAAAATGTGCGCACGGTCAACACTTTCATAATCCATATAAAACCTAAAAATAATGCATTCAATTCTTATAATTACATTGTAACAGAAAATTTATTTACAGAAAAGTACATCATGTACATTGGGATTCTGTTTTTACAAATTAATCCGCCACGTGAACTTGTGATCAAATGTGTTTCATGGAAATTGCAACTTCACATTGATATGCCACGTGATCAGTGTTCACCTATCAAATTGACGGAATTCAAATGAATATGCATGAAATGTAACTATTAATATATTAAATATTAATCTTTATTTCGTCTTTAATATACTACTGCCGATATAAGTACCTGATTTTTTCCCGAAATTCAAACGTATCTTAATTGGAAGTTGCATTTTTTTCAATAAATTTTTCTGGACGAGAAGTTGCATGTCTTTCTAAAGGATTCATGTGCATCGTTCCTATATTTCTTTCAATTACTATATATTAATATAAATTGTAGGCGCTTGCAGCAGGGTCTTTGGCCATGGCTAAGTTCCATAGCGTTCTTGATAATACAGAAAAGGAATTGGAACATGAGCTTGAGAGAGAAAAGAGAGACCCTCCAAAGAATGCTATAGGAAGGTATACATTGTATATTTTATCAAAATATTACAAAAATGGCAGTCAGAATTGTCAGTTGTCTAGTGCAGCTTTGGTTATTACTGGGAATATATATTGCCTCCAGATTCCTTGTGCAAGCAATTCGAGTTGCACTGTTCCCATTTTTTTTTTCTTTTTTGCTGTCCACATATGTTTTTAGCTTTTTTTTTAAGGTAGATTATTGATTTTTTTGTTCGTTTGTACATATGTTATAGTAATTGTCAGTTCTGTGTGAAATTATTACTTAGATTGTACATTTAAAGAGAAATGGAACATTTGAAAGGAGGAAAACAATAGACAAAAACAAAAAAAAACAACGATATCGAGTTAATGGTGTATTGAATATTGGATAATTTTACAACCGCCTTTAGGGACCGACAATTTAACTTGAAGGGGAGGGGGGCTATGGTTTTTTTTTCTAAAAATATATTTTGGATCTGATTTTATGTGAAAAAAATATTTTGGCTGCCAAAATGATTAAAAAAATTTCTGAAGGAGGCTTTCTGCCCAAAAAATAATGTTAATTCTGAAAAAAAATATTTTGTTGATACGCGTGCAAAAAATAAATAATTTTCTGTCCAGAAAAAAAACCATACCCCCTCCTTTCAGGTTAAATGGTCGGTCCCTTAGTATACATTGGTATACATTCTTGGTGATTTCAAGGTGAAGAATAACAATGACAGCGTTGTTCCATTGCTTGGTTTTACCATGTATTTTTTTAGACTGTGTCTCATATGCATTTAATCCATATTCTGATAAATTCTATGCATGAGAATAACTTTAACAAGACAATTTTTTGCTGTGATCTTCATTTTAAAAATATACATGGCTTTAAAATTTTTACAACAGATGCAATTCTAAAACCAAAGGATTAACTCCTTCCATCGCAGTTTTGTCCTTAGCTATATTTGATATTACTGATTATTCGGATTTCGTTTGGTTTTAAGCATTTTAACATTTTTTGAAATTATGGATTTCCTTTGTTTTGGGTTCTAGTGCTGCTGATGAGGAATAAATATCCGAAATGGCCATACAGCTCATTAAAATTATTGCAGTTTGAGGTAACATATGAGCTTTGGTCTCATGTTCATTATTCCATATCCTTTCGTAAAACTGATGTTAGCGCAATTAGGGGACGACCATATGATTTTAGGGGGAGGCTTGAGCGATTTTGCTTAGAAAAATTATTTATATATATATATTCATGAAAATCTCGTACAAATTATTTATTTTCATCATGTGTCACATTAATTTATGTATTTGCATTTGCAACAATTTTTTTTTCTTCAAATCCAAATTAAATTATTTATTTTCATGACAAGTATGATTAGATAATTTATTTTCACTGCCACCAAGATTAAATTATTTATTTACAAAATCTTCCAAGCCCCCCACTCCTCCCTTGAAAATCAAATGGTTGTCCCCTTACTGAGACGTACGACATAATTTACATTTTTTGTCAATGACATTTAATTCACGGGCCGTGGCTATGTCCCTATTCCAACAAGTAGTTTAAACATAAAGCCATTTGACGGTCACTTTCCATTAGCTTAGCTGTAGATCCATTCTAAATATGAAACATCGTAGGTTTCTAAGACAACGATTTGAACTATGGTATAAATTTATATCTGCATGTTATATCATTCTTTGTGCATTGGCTACAAATAAGCAATTTGTTTTTTGGAAAAGGGTGATGAAAGTAATTTTTTTTATATTACAAAGTCGAATTAGAATATTCGTATTATAATTTAGCTATTGTTGAAAATATATTTCTTATGATTTATTCAAAATCACAATTTCTATTTTTATTTTTTTTTTTAGTTTCCGGAATACCTTTTTAGAATTTAGCTTTGGAGCGTTCGGGCTATCGTTTCTTTATTGTTTATTGGTGTCAAAAGTTTTTTCTTGCTATTCCAGTTGTCTGGTTATTTGATATGGTCCCCTGATATAAATATTTTCTAAATGTGTTAATTCAGGTGCTTCAGTTGGAAAGTAACAGTCCAAATATACAGTCTTGATAAAAAAGAAGTTTTTAAAAAATATATTGGATTTTAAATTCATTCATTACTTCTTTACGTTTTATTAGAGCAAGAAGGAAAGGAGAGAAGTTATTGCACACTAAACATGTACTGTTCTGTATTATCATATTAAATGTTCTGGATTGTATTCTTGTGATGGGAGAACTTATCTTAGATATGTATTACATAAAAGGTAAGTTAAAATGAAAAACATTTGTCGAAAATTATAATAAAAACATCCACCGTAAGTTACAATAAGCAACATTTGTCTTAAGTTTAAATGAAACTTATTTGTCGGTTATTACTAAGTTATATGAGAAACATTCGTCGTTGGTTCAAATGAGAAAGATTTGTCGTAAGTTATAATCAGATACATGTGTCGCAAGTTAAAATGAGAAACATTTGTCGTAAGTTAAATTGAGAGACATTTGTCGTAAGTTATAATGAGAAACATTTGTCGTAAGTTATAATGAAAAACATTTGTTTTAAGTTGTAATGAGAAACATTTGTCGTAAGTTAAATGAGGAACATTTTTCCTAAGTTATAATGAGAAACATATGTCGTAAGGTATAATGATAAACGTTTGTAGTAGGTTAAAATGAGAAACATTTATCGCAAGTATTTAATGAGAAACATTTGTCTCAAGTTTTAATCAGAAACATTTGTCTTAAGTTATGTTTTCTATTGCCAAACCATTCTAATTTGGTAGACTAGGAAAAGTTTAAAAGCCCCATTGAGAATGTCAAAATGACAACAACTTTTCCGTTTTTGAAACCGATGTCATCATCTTTATTCATTTTTTTTGTCCCTATTTTCAGGTCTTTTGAGTGAAACTGATAAATTGACAACTTCCTTTATATATGACATGAAAACGCTGTATCCAAGGCGACTTCATGAAATTGACACTGATATTGAACCCTTGTATAAACAAATATTAGCAGCCAAAATAGAATGGAACAATGAATCGTTTACCAAGGAGCCACCATCTGTATCGGGAAATTCTGCCTTTACCGGAGCAAATTTAAGTCACAGTATTAGGAAGCGAGCTTTGCAAAATGATAACAGAAATTTCACCAACATTACCAATACTTATATAAATGGGGATGAAATGGAGGCTGAAGGATATACTACTGAGGAAATACTGGCAAAAGTTTTTCATAAAGCCAGTATTTCAATATTATGTATTTTAGGTTTGGAGGTAAGAACTTCTTAATCCTTTTCAAAAATTAGATGACTTAAAAAGTAATATTGACTAGCTACAGTCTCGTATAAGATTACCATGAATTGAACACGTAAAAGTGTTGTTCTATTGCTTGGCTTTACCGTGTACTTGGACTTTGTCTCATGTACATTTACTCCATATCCTTTCAATGCTGATGCATATTTTTTTATCTTCAGCGATGACAAAAATACTGTTCATAATTACAAAACTTATTGACAAAAGAGGTTGTCCAAACAAAAAGAAAATTATTTTCTTCTGCTTTGTTGAGTGATATAGTGATCATTTTAAACAATGAAAGCAGTAAATAAATGTGAAACAGACAAAGTCTTTACAAATGAATGGTAAAATAAAGTAACGGAACAAAGCATTTGTTGTTGCTCTTCATCTTGAAGTCATTATTAGGCCTTCAACAGTGAGCTTTGATAATACCTCATTGTATTTCAAGAGAGTACATAACACCGGTTTTATCTTTATGTTTGGTTTGCTGTTCATATTTTTTATCTCCTACCGCCTATCTATAATTGTATTGCATGGGAACTGTTCCACAGAATTATCGAGAGTAGTTATTGGTTTGTTGTCCAGTCGTTACCTGTGTTTCAGGAACAAGTCCTTAAAGCTGTAAAGTGCATGCTATTCTTAAATTATTCGCAACTAAATTTACAAGTTTGCTTTACGAAAGGAATGATAACGGACAAATTAAAGAACCAATTATTTTAAAAATGCAATAAAATTCCCACATAACCATATTCTGGCACCTTCAAATATTTAGTAATTCCATTCTAGTGGTTACGTCTCCCTTATACGTCTATTTTAAATGTCCAAGAGAACAATTACTCAATCTTAAAAGTGTGAACATCAAATTGAAAATTAAAAGAAATTGTTATTCTCCACAAATGCACACTCACCACATATTAATAATTTTAATTTAGTGTATAGTTCATAGATGTTCAAAATGTTGACAACATCATCCGCTAATACTTTATATATGGAAAAATGTAATGCTGGTTACTATAGATTTTATGCATAGGTATTTCTTCTATTGTTCAGAAAATGTTTTGTCAAAATGTAGTGAAATCATAACTTGATGATGAAAACAATTTTCGCTAATTTCTATTCAGTTTTCACATTTCCTGACCGGTGTGGAAACATTTGTATCCTCTCTAGAGAGGAGAACAAGTTTCGTGAAATTTCCCGCCAAATTTATTCGGAAAACAATCCTCAATGTTTTTCGTCCAGTCAATAGAGAAACAGTTACCACAACTTAAACACGTCAGTTATGAAATTTCTCACATCTCATTAAATAAATTTGCAAATGTTTGAAAGCGAGGCTTGCAAAATTTATTTAACTCGATATGAGAAATTTTATAATCAACTAGTTCTTGTTGTGGAATCTATATATTTTTAAAAGTGTGTATTTCTTACTAAACTGATGATTTCTGTTTCAGAATCTATTCAAAATATTTGCATATGGAAAAGTATTTTTTGAGAAAAAGCTAGAGGTATGTATTCAAATTCAAAGCTTGGGTAAAATGCAAAACAATAAAATCTAATTATTGTTGAATAAAGATAATAAATGACCGCAGCTTAAGGCAAAATTGTTACTTAAATGTCTTTCATAAGTCCCAAGTTAATAGTCGCTGAATCACGTACTAATATACTGAAGGTGTCTGCAGGGTTTTATTTCCTACATGTATTATAGAATTTTGTGAAATTTTCTGTGTAGAAGCGAAAAAAAGTTTAACTAACCAGTCAACCTGTCGACCCGTCGAACTGTTAGCCCGCCAATCTCTCTACTTTCAACCCATCTTTTCAATGTTCAATCAGCTAAGGGTTAGGGTCAAGGTGATGGTAAGGGTTAAGGTAAGGGTAAGGTTAAGAATGAGGATTGACCAGTCAACCTGTCAACCTTTCAACCCGCAAATCTTTCTACTTTCAACCCATCTTTTCAATATTCAATCAGGTTAAGGTTAGGGTAAAGGTGATGATTGGGGTTAGGGTTAGGGATAGGGTTAGGGTTGACCAGTCAACCTGTCGACCCGTCAATCCGTCGACCTGTCAACCCCCCAATCTTTTCACCTTGAACCCATCTTTTCAATATTCAGTCAGGTAAACGTTAGGGTCAAGGTGATGGTTAGGGTTAAGATTAGGGTTAGGTTTAGGGTTAGGTTTGACCAGTCAACCTGTCAACCCGTCAATCTGTCAACTATTTAACCAATCATTTCATTATTCACTTAGAGTAAGGTGAGAGTTCAGGTTAAAGTTAGGGTAAAGGTTAAGGTTAGGGCTAGGGTGAAGAGGGTTAAGATTAGGGTTAGGGTTAACCAGTCAAATAGATTTTTCGTTTGCAGGAACTTAAATATTGATTAAAACTTTGATGTGTGCGTATGATTATTGTATATGGTGTGTTTTTATTCACTTTTTATTCCGAACTACTTTTTGCTTATTCTATACTTGAGCCAATTCCCACACCATATAGCAAGCTCTAAATGGCCCAAAGTATTATAATGTAAAATCTTATTCTGCTGAAGTGAAATATTCAGGTAAATCCTGCAACTGACAGGTTACCTTGACAGGGGATATGAGACCGTATCTCCGTGGTAGCAAAATTACAATTTTTAAACGCTTTTAATAGAAAAATTATAGCACTTCTACCAGAATATAATAAATTTAGTTATTCGAGCTTCACAGGGGATACGGGCTCATATTCCCTGTCTGTGCCCTATATCCCCTGAGCCGTCAGGCGAAGGGGATATAAACAGATATAAACACAGACAGGGAATATGAACCCATATCCCCTGTGAAGATTCCCGAATAAATTATTTTACTTTAAACATATTTTTATTGTCAAAAAGAACAATATGTGGGATTGAACACAAGTTTTTACAACTTACTAGGTTCTTTCCCTACAATG
Source organism: Modiolus philippinarum (assembly GCA_002080025.1). Classification (NCBI taxonomy): domain Eukaryota; kingdom Metazoa; phylum Mollusca; class Bivalvia; order Mytilida; family Modiolidae; genus Modiolus; species Modiolus philippinarum. The sequence continues at coordinate 45,179 of MJUU01073928.1, forward strand.
ATATTAAACACAATAATACACAAGATCATGAAAATAATCGATGCAAATATTATATAGGTGTGAGTAATAATATAATGAAATACTGATAGAACTATAAACAAAAGTACATTATAATCTAAAACATTACAAATACTAAGCAGAGTCGAGCTAATTGGAGAATCTTTTAGAATGAATAATAAAATTATGCACATTGCGAAAAATAACAGTGTTTGTTTCTTGGTCAAGCATATCTGAACCAATAAAATAATGTCAATAATTGGTGTAATATAAGGAAGAAGACTATCGATATATTGTATTCTAATGTTATGAAAGATCGGACATTCAAGAAAATAATGTATAGCATCTTCAAATGGACAACCACAATCACACTTTGGATCATTACATAAGTTGACTAAGAAAAGATAGGCTTTCAGTTGACTACAACGGTGAAGTAATTTAGTATGCCAAATGTTCACATTTCTAGAACCAATCAAATAGTAAGAAGGAACAGTAAAATTATCTTTTGTATGGGAGTTCTTAAAACTGGTGTAAGTCGCTTGGTTTCTTTGTCCTGGATCAAGAGAATTCCATAATCTGATAGTCGACGGAAAAAATATTTTGAGAACGTTACAAGACGACAAATTTGGATTCTCTATTGACTACGGTTCCTGATATTATGAAGATTTTCGTTATTGGAATATTCAAGTAAACATTCTTTCAAATAAAAAGGGCTTTTGTCGTTATTTATTTTAAACATCAAATTGAGTTTACGTCGTTTTCGCCTGTTTTCTAATGTATCCCAACCGGTTTCAAAAAATAAAGATTCTTTCCTGGCAAATCGCGGTAGCCCTGTAACAATTCTTACCGCTTCCAATTGAAGGCGTTCAAGTTTATTTGTATCACCAGAGGAACATCCACCCCACAATTCACAGCCATATTCAAGTAAGGGTAGAATATATGTAGTGTAAATAATGTTAAGGTTGTTCCTATAAAGTGTGTATTTCAATTTAATAACATAGTATTGTTTCTCCATTCTCTTTAGTACAGAATACTAAGGAATACAGAAATAATCTGATCGCAATTTCTTCAAAACTTTTTTATTACTACAAAAATCAAAATTGTAGACTAATGAAGCAACACAACTTAATAAACCACAGAAAAAGAGTTAATTAGGTCTTTCACATAAGAATCAGCAATGACAGCTTCGAATTAAGTTATACTAGTTATCAGGAGCATTTATGTCAGTTTCAACGACAGCTAACGTATTTACGTTATTAAAATACCTTTACAAATGCTTTAAGAATACCACTCAATTGTTTATTTTTGACTACATGATTTTTTTCCTAGTTTTCTTTTGAAAATAAGACTACAAATAGGACTGTTGTTGTGGTTTGATACACAGTGCCCATGTCATTCATGTTAAATTACCTTATTTAGTTTTTGTTCTTGAAAAATAAGCTTACAAATTGGAATTTTGTTGTAGTTTATACATTTATACAGTTTCTCCAACAATTTGTCAGAAAGAAACAAACCTTTGTTTTGTTGATTAAGAAAATAGGAAAATAAAAAACAAATATACTAATTTTATTTTTTTCAGGTATTTGATTGTGTTGTTGTGTACTGTTCGTTGTTTGTGGATTTTTACTTTCTAAAAGGTATAAGTGGATATAAAATCCAGGAGTTCGTCATCATACTTGCTTTTCTGGTACCATGGAGGGTCATACGAGTAGTCAACAGTAAGTGATTTGTTAACAGTAAGTGGTTTCATTTTCATGAAATTTATTGATGCTGATAAATAAAAGAGCTAATTCCTAATTTTTGTGAAGGGAGTTGGGGAAGGAGTCAAGAATTCTGTTTGAAACTTTTATCAGTTAAGATAAAACTAAATATAAAATACACAGCGCACTTTGTAAACAAGTCTATCGCAAATAGCGCTCAAACACATCATCACAAAATATGAGTATTTTGGGGTTTTGATTCTTGAACATCTTGTTGTAAAATCTAAACAAAAGTTTTATTCAGAAAAGGCCAATTGATATTTCTTATCTTTTCCCTCAAATATGTGTACACTTTTTTCCAGGGGCTGAAATAAAATCAAAGAACAAAATCGGCCTACAAATACTTTTATCATATCTGCACTGTTACTTTTATCATATCTAGACTGTTGTCTCTAGATGATTATATTTGGTGTTTTAGAACTATTTGATGGTTTCGGCTTCCTCGTTGGTAATTTTTATTACACCTACAACTTTCGGATACCACTAAATACATGCTTTGTTGTCTTGCTTGTAATGTGCAGGGCGCTTGTAATGTGTAGGGCCTCTCATATAAGCAATGAAGGGATATGTATTGAATGTACATAAAATGAAGTCTGTTAAAATGCCTATCTAACAACTCTTTTATGGTTGTTCTTCATCTTTGACTCGCCATGAGGCCTTAAACAATGAGCCTTGCTCAGAACTCACAGTAAGGTCAAGACGGTCCCCAGCACCGGTTTGAGCGGATTTCAGTTCTTATTGTCGAGCAACGCTGCATCCATTATTCCATCCGTTGTCCGACAAATAGACTAACAGAAGACAATCACAACTCTTAAACAACTACAAGGCACTCATCTAGTCAAAAGTAAAAAAAAAAACTAAACATACCAAAAACAACATACCGTACAATCTTGCAAGACGAATTTGCACAATAGTTTCTTATGAAGGAACTCGCAATCGCAGATTGGAAGAACTCAGTTATTTTCTAGAAAAACGTAAATATCCTAAAAACTTGATAAAGAACGGAATAGTGAAAGCAAAAGCAATGGACATTCGTGAATTAAGAAGAATTAAAAACAAACACGAAGAAAATAATATCCCGTATGTTTCAACTTTCAATCCAAGAAATAACGAAGCTTTTGACATTATATACAGGAATTTAACAATATTGAAAACTGATAACCGCATGCAAAGAGTACTTCAAAACAATAAGATTCTAAAGAGCAAAAGACAACCAAAGTCCCTGAAAAAAGCTTCTTACGTCTGCAAAATTACCGAAACAGAAAGAATTTAATCCAACAGTAAAGAAATGTACAAGACCGCACTGCGCAAATTGTGATTATTTATTAGAAGGATCAACTTTCACATTCAAAACAGCAACAGAATTTAAAATAAAAAACTCCATGACATGCGCGTCGTCCAATCTTATATATGTGATAACTTGTCGTGGCTGTGGAGAAAATTATATTGGTCAAACGAGCCTTAGTATTCGAAAACGCATGACATTGCATCGCCAACAAATTAGGGATCCTGCAACAAGAATGATACCACTGAGCGGACATATCAGCGAATGTGCACGTTCCCTTCAACCGCAATTTTATATCTTCCCATTGTACAAATTCACGAACGAAACTACACAACAGCAAAGGGAGAATAAGGAAGCACTATTTATATACAAATACAAACCTTTGTTAAATGCATAATATTAATTATTTTTACGTATTTATTTATTTTTGTTTGATATACATAGAACATATCGTTATTATGAACGCTAGTTGTCGTTCATGTTACTAGCATATCTGTGACGTTGTGAAACTCTTAGTAACGTTAGCCATGAATATCCCCGCAAGGGTGAAACCGGTAGGAACGTTATGAGGAATTTTTATATGTTTTGTGCAATTTATACTGTGGAATAGTTTTCATAAAGACTATAGTGCATTTTCTATTTGTTTATTTTCCCTATATTCATAC
>MJUU01073928.1:48915-63735 GCA_002080025.1 Modiolus philippinarum
TATATATATATATATATACCTATGTGGACTAATTGTGCGCTACTTTAAGCAGATTTGTTTCTTTATTCGTATGAAGCCTAGTTCATACAAGGGCTAGTTCAGAAAAAAAACACAACAAGCAAGTCAAGTCCTTTGATTTCAGCTTTCGTTAAACAATCCTCAATTTAAGGATAACCTTCATCTTATATACCAAAATGAACTCGCAATCAAAGAGACCACTGATACACAATCATCAGCATCATACCTAGACCAATACCTCTACATTGACGACTCTTGACGTCTGAAAACAATACTTTACGACATTTGTGATAATTTCGACTTTCCAATTGCGAACCGCCAATTTTTTAACAGTAATATTCCCACATCTCCAGCATATGGCGGAGTTTTATTTGTTGAGACCATCATCCTTGCGTGCTTTGAAAATTTCTGAAAGCATAAATGTATGCCAGTGACAGCGTTAAATTCAATTTTGATTTATGGCGTCTTAACTTTTCGTAACAATGCTAATAGTACCAGGAATTTTCAACTTCAGTCGAAATTACAGACCTGGTTATGAATTGCCATGCTTCTGCTGTTGTATCCATTTGTGTAATTGCATTGCATATCTCAAAATGTCTTAATGATTTTTAACACCTCTTCTTCCAATAAATACGTCAGTAGTTTGAAATGCATTTTGAACAATAATACAATTACAGAAAATATAAACACTGTGAACACCCAATCTCAAAAAGGAAGTTCTGACAGGTGGTGGTCATAAAGAACAATAATTGTCGGCTCTAACAAAGCGTCAGAATGTTTTGAAAACAAAAGTTTTTTTTTAAGATAGTTAAGTTTCATTTTAAATTGAATAACAACAGTCACCAGACGAATTCACCCAGCTTTCCCTAAATTTATCTACAAACAAGAAAAAAATATTTCTGTTTATCATTAGTATATTATTATCCAAAACAAAATGAAACACTGACAGAGAATTGAAGAACAAAATCACCCTGTCAAAAGTTGAAAATAGTACTGTGAACATTTTACACATGGACATTTTTATATATAATGCAAGACAATACTGATGTTCTAAGCATGCAACGCAAGTAATGCTATAGGTCAAACTTCTTTTGATAAAAGTCATATTATATACCGTATATACTGAAAAAATTTGCTTTGACAGCTTATATTACTTCAGTGCATAAGAAAACAACTCTTGAGATCAAAAATAAAAACCAATGAACGATACAATGGGTTCAAAATAAAATAAATAAATACAGATAAAAAGAGAGCTTTGCAAAAGGGGCATACTCCTTGGTTTTATTAAATAAAAGTAAATTTTCGGGACAGCATCAATTGATGGGGGCCTGGGTGACCGAGTGGTTAAGGTAGTTAGTTAACCTGTAAATCACTGTAGCCTATCACCTCTATATTGTGAGTTCGCGCTCATTTTTGTAAATCACAAAAAGGGTGCACTCGACTTGCAACCGTCGTGTGATTAGGTTTGTCAGTTATTTACACAAGGTCGTTGGAGCTCTCCGGGTACTCCATCTTGCTCCATCACTAAAAATTGGCGGTCACGGTATAGTTGAAATACTGCTCATAGTGGCGTAAAACGCCATACAAACAAACAAATTGATGTGAGCGTTGTACAGTTACAATTGTTGGTAAACTAGATGGGCATGTAATTCAATATGAATACTCAAATTTAATGCTTACTACAAAAGTTATCTTATATAAATCTATGTTACAGGTTTAATAGTGGCTGTAATGGACCATGAACACTTCAGACTGAAGCTTCTGTACAAACAGAAGAAAAATATTGCATCTGAATTGAAAAAGTCAAAAGCTGACGCCAAAATATTACAGGTAACAAACTTTTTTAATTGTCACATAAGTAATGAAAAGTGATTGTTTTTTTTCAAATTCATTCATTTCATTTTCCGAAGGCAATAAAATACCAAAGGCAAAAGGGGTGTGGTTATTACAATAATCAAATTCGAGGCACATGACAGAAACGAGAACACAGAAAAACAAAACAAAGGCATGGGACAGTCATAAGGCACGGATATAAAAACATGACATTCAATACCAATGCACTTATAGTGTGAAGTACCAAGAAAACTTGGAGTAACATCAGGTGCTGTGGAAGGTTAAGCATGCCCTGCTTTGCCAACATTACTGTCACACTGTAAGTGAGGCATGTATGGTTTTGAAAGATCTGTTTGGTAGCTGGTTGGTTGATGTCATTTTTCTAACCCTCAGACAATACCCATTAAAATATCCTGCTCCACTAGCAGCACCTGCAATATTTTCAGTGAGTCAATCCAGGATTTAGTCAAAACAGGTTATGTCAGATCCAAAATCTATGCACATTTATATATACTAAGACGTTCACATTTAGATCAAATCTAAGACGTGCACATTTATATTTATTTAACTGCCTCAAAATAAATGCAAAGATATAGTTATAAAGTTACACGTTTTAAGCTCAAATATTCGAGCTCCTATCATTTTTTCAACAGATATATAAACAATCACGCCATTAGGTTTGGCTTCTGTCGTCAGTTCCACTTTCTTCTCTATATTTCAGCCCGGTAGTCCCCTAGTCGAAGGCCATACGACCGAAACGTTGGGAAATCATCCCTTCGTTCCAATTTTTGTCATTTTAGATGTTTTTTAATTGGTATATTTTTGTGTTTTTTACTTTTTAATCGTGACCAACTATACATTTTATTTTGTTCCATGGTTAATATGCGGCCCTAGCACAACATATATATTTTTATATAAACAATCAGACAGACATTTACATTAATTATCTCTAGCTTTGAAATATAGTTGACATAAGTAATTGTAATTTGTAGTTACACATATGAATCATACGGAATGTTATAACAATAATGCATAATTTCATATAAAAATATATCTACTCCAGCAAAGATTTGAAATTATAAAGAAGATGGCCATCAATGAGGGTGTACCAGAGCAAAAGATAGGACAACATCTAGGTAAGGATTTATTCAACAAGCCGATTGAATGCATGAACAAATTTAATACTTGTAATATGCAAAGTGTAAAACTCGTATGACTTGGATTGTATAAATATTCAACTAAATTGAAATTAACATCAGCAAAAGAGTTATTTTAAGCGAAATTTATTTCTGTTTGTACAAAAGGGGAAAAATGTGTCAAAATATCTATTTACAAAAATAAAATTAGCTGCAATTTTCAATCATTTGTTTATTCACCTTTTCAGATAGGTATTAGCACGGGAGTGTTGTAAGACATGCACATTTATATCATATCTATGACGTGCACATTTATATCTAGGATATACACATTTTTATCATCCTTCCCCATGGTTATATCAGCCTGCAGAGCCTTTCCGCAGAAGCCGTATCTGGTTGACCCGGATATATCAGAGGTTGACGTGGATATATCAAGGGATTCTCCCAAAGTTTCAAAGGCAATAACCTTTTTTTCAAGGTTTCAAACGAAATCAAATCTGTAAAATTAAACATCAATTTCATTTGCTCTTTCCGATTAGGTATTCAGAACAGAATCATGATTACACAAATAGATAAACTAGATTCCAGAAAAATTGTGGAAACTAGGTCGTTGATATATCCTGCAGAGATTTGACGCTTTCACATTATGATGTCATAAAAGCAAAATTCAAAATCGACATTATTTAGAGTATTTCGGTCAAAATATTCACCCACTTACAAAACCTTTGCCAATAAAACGCTAAAAAACTACAAAACATGTTTTAAGCTGAAAATTGCTGAAAAGGCGAGAATGGCATGTATGTCGAATTTCCAGCGCAACTTTGGGAGAATTTGAAATCTCAGTTCAATAATTACAAATCTAAAATGCAAAACAAAGGATGATAAACAAGTTATCGGGCTTTTGGCAGATGATGTATTGTAAAATATCACCCCGCTCGCCAGAAAATGAAGCTTGGGGCTCGTTCGCTACGCTCACTCGCCCCTGTGCTTCATATTCTCACGGGTTGATATTTTACGATACATAGCTGTTAAGAGCCCGATAACATATACGTATCATATCTAGGATATACACTTTATATCATATGTAGGACATGTACATTTATATCACATCTAGGATATACACATTTGTATCATATCTAGGATATACACTTTATATCATATCTAAGAGATGTACATTTATAGCATATCTAAAAAATGCATATTTATATCATATCTAAGACATGTACAATTTATTATATCTAGTATATACACATTTATATCATATCTAAGACGTACACATTCATATCATATCTAAGATATGCACGTTTATATCGTGTCTACGACATGCATATATAGATATACACATTTGTATCATATCTAAGACGTGCATATTTATATCATATCTAAGACTTGTACATTTATATCATATATTAGACATACATATTATTACCTTATTTAGGATAAACACATTTGTATCATATCTGAGACGTACACATTTGTATCATATCTAAGACATGTACATTTATAGCATATCTTAGAAATGCATATTTTTACTTTATCTAAGAAATGCACATTAATATCATATCTTAGAGGTGCACATTTATATTATATATATGCTATACATATTTATAAGACGTGCACATTTTTATCATATCTAAGACAAGCACATTTTATCATAACTTAGACTAGCATATTTATATAATTTTCTTTCATTTGTTCATTAAGAATTTGCATTTTAGTCAAAATGGTACATTTAATTCATTTTCAATTCGGTTGCGTTTCATTCACTTGTTGAAAACAATTATGCAAGATAAATCATCAAAATATTGCAAAAAAATTAAGAAATACTCTTTGAAATAAGTTTACTTACTAAATGCTCTGGTTTTGTTTAGTGACTAATCCAAAGGGAATGTTGGTGGGATTGTTGTACTGTCAAGGGGCTTTGTTAGCAACATGTTATTCACCAACATGTTCTAAAACTTATAAAAAAAACTGTTTTTCTCTCCTCAGCATTACTTCAAATTGAGAAGTCTAGAAGTAAAGGTTCCTTCAGAAGTCTTCAACAAATGTGGAATTCATCAAGATCATCTATAAATTCTGGAAAACAAAATGGAAACAACAACACACAAAAGTCGACATATGAAGGAATTAGTGATACAAAAGTTGAAGTGGACAACATATCTGAAAACTCAGACTTAATGAAAAATAGTGATTCGAAACGAGACAATATATGTATATGAGTTGAGGTCCATCTTACAGGGTTGGACTATAATGTATTTCGGTCAATTTTATGCAATTTCGGTATTTTTGTATTTCAAAATAATTTTCTTCGAAATAGGTACACTTTCTTATTAAATTTCTTCTCATTGTTCTTATTCCTTTTCCCCACCTACTCCATTTCTTAATACCAATATTCAGTCAAGTTTGGGCTCGATTTTTTTCTGACTATTAAGAAATTTATTTCATTTTTGGCGCCAGGGAGGGAAACTGTCCAAAGACCGTTTTTGCAATTAGACTAAGACACAATTGCGGATGGTCTCTGACAATAGTTTATACCAATTTGCTTTTTGATCTGCATAGATATTTCTACGCTAAATACATTTGTTTTTTGGACCGAAAAGTGTCTAAAAATCACAAAATGGATTTTTTTTTTCTCAAAAAAAACGACCATATGCGCATTTAGTTGGAAAAAGACATCATTTTGTAGGTGTTACTAAAAAATGCCTTACTATATTGTTGAACTTGCATTGTATCAATGTAATATAATAAAATATACTTGTCAAATTTTAGTAAATCTTGCATGGGATTTAGATAATAGCAGTAAATGGTATAGTTCAGTTGACTAACAAGGATTGTGGAATAAAATTAGCCACTTACAGCATCGACTGATATAATGCGAGGTTAAATACTAAATTTGAACATTTCTACATTTTATGTCCTTTAGTCGATATGTCTTTTGTTGAGACAATGAAAGCAGTTTATGTTAAACTTATATATTTTTCTATATTTGCTCACTATGTATGTCAGATTTATATATTTTAGTGCCGTCTATAGCGTTTTTTCAATTTTTAATATAATTCTTTGTTATTTTTTGCATTATTCTATGTCTTACATTATTAAAAATATACAGCATACATATACATTTTATAAATGTCCCAATGTCCTTTCGTTAAGTACATTAGTGTTTTTGTCTTCTTGTTCAGTTCTCTTTCGGATAGGGGCCTTTGATTGTCATTTTCAGTCGCTGTGTGTGATTCCTATTATCTTTACATTTTTATGTTCATGTTTTTTTTAAATATATTTAAGATAAAAATTCTAAAAATAGTGTGGTTGATATTCAAATCAAACACAGGCGTCCCGTTGATAAATACAGTAAGAATTCGATCTGGTGTATCAACGTTCAATTATTGTTGGTTTAAGAACACGCTCTCTAAGACCTTTGGAATAATACATTAAATACTTTTCTTAATTTTAACCTATTATTTAAGGCCACGGTTCAACTTTTATCCAATGGCAATCACAAATGAACAGTCTATAGCATTTCATTATGCAAAAAAAAAAAACAAAAACAAAAAAACAAAAGAAAAATAAAAAAAACAAGATTCACAATTTGTAAATCATTTTTGAATAATATTTCTCTCATTTCTAGTATTTTTTTCTACAGTTTGTATTCAAATTAAAGCATGAACAATTACATTTTCTCATAAAAAAAATTCTGTTGCAAAGTGAATAGAGTTCACTACAATTTGCATAGCTAGTTTAGAGTTGTCACTTGGAAACAATGATGTCAGAGCATTCTGAATTATCACCATATTTTTTATCCAATAGGAAAGCAAGAAAAAAGTTCGGGGAAAATATTCATACTGCCAGTCAATAGTCTGAAAGACTATTGACCGGTAAATAGTTACAAAATTGGAAAAGTTGGAAAATAGTAATTTTATTTTAGAAATTTTAGTGTTTATGTTCATATACTGAGGTATGATAAACACAAATAGTGTCCCGAGAAGGATTTGATATTGCATGAAATTCCCGGCGCAAATTCTATTCAACGGAAAATATCATTCAATAAATCATATGTTTATCTTGTAAAATTACTTGTCTTTCTGCGGAAATAAAGGGCATTGTTGAAATACACATCATGGTATTTTTATCTATATTTGCTCTTCTGCAAGACAGGAATCTTATATACGCCCACTTTTTCTTGCTCTGTTTGGGGACTATTATGTTCTTTTACAAAAATAACTTAATGTTACTTCGGTATTTAGTTATGTAATTGAAACACTCTCAAACTTGTAGCATTATAATCTTGATTTTGCTCATTTTTATTTTATTAAGTATTTAATCATGATAAAGAGTTTTTTCACAAACCACTCAAAACACTAAGGAGTTCAAATACCACAATGTAAGTACTATGCCCAGCGGGCACAGCAACGTTTGATCAACATTGAATCGACATTTGATTTCAATGTTTATTCAAAGTTGAAAACTAGGTTGAAAATGAAAAGTGTTGAACCAACGTTAGATTTTCAAAGTTGGAATGACATTGATATATGGTTGAATAAATCGGCAAACGAATACCGAAGCAAGAACGAGGAAAGGGGAAATTCTAAAATCATAAATCCAAAATCACGGCAATTCACAGCACCACGAATTGAGACGGTATGACAAAGACAAAACAAATAAACAAAGATGAACAAGAACGCTACAAAGCTAAAGCACTAGCAGTGTGAACCCCTATTAAAACTGAGGTATCATCAGGTGCTCCGGAAGGGTAAGCATGATCTGCTCCACGCGTGGCACCCGTCGTGTCAGCAGTTGGTTGAAATGATGTTGATTTTTTGTTTGAAATTCACCTGGATTTTTATGGTTGAAATACTATACTTTTTTGGTTGAAATGCAATGTCCTGCACATATTCTGTTAATTTATAAGATCAGGTCAAGTGGTATTAATCACGATGCATGTAACTGTGTATAATTCATTGAGTTGCTACTAAAAAAAAATCCAAAATTTTCTTTATGAAACCTCCCATGTTCAGAGTCATATCCAGTTTCTTTCCAAATTAAATCGTAATGTAAATCCTCTCCATTTGGTGAACTTACATTGCCACTTTGGTATTTTTTTTGTCCAAATCCAACATATCATGAAGGAAATGTGCTTACTAGAATGATGGACAACACCGACAGAGTGATTCCTATATAACCCTGAATACTTCATTTGCAGGTTTGAAGGGTGTGATCAAAACAACTTTAACAATACATGACCAGAACAACTATAACAAGTCTTATTACATGTGTACTAAATCTTGAAATTTGGTCGCATATTACACAATCTTCAAGACCGAGGTTTAATTCTTTTTAGCTGCCACATTCTGTCAGACATACGAGATCCATTATTCCAATAACAAATGTTTTTTACTTTGATGTTGTTTTGTGTTTTTATTTAACAGACAATGTTGGACAGAAATATTGCCAGTTCCTTGTAATTCATCTTTTGCTCACCTGGCGTAAAAGTCAACTTATCCCTATGTTCTTTTTTTTTTAGCAACAGCGGTCATGTTGTTTGGTCTTCAGACTATTCGAGCACAATTTTGAAACTTGGTGATGATTCAGGTCAAGTTTAGTTACAATTGCCCCATTGATTTCAGAGGAGAATATTTTTGAAATTAGGATTTGTCAAAGATGTTATGAAAATTAACCTATATTTGAGCTTGTGCATTTTTGAGATTTTTTGCATGCTTTCTTTCGGTTGCTTTTAACGAAAATATTATGTTACTATTAATGTATATTTTATCCATTTTTCGTAATAATAACTAGTTCTTACCAAAAATGTTTTACTGTTTACATGTAATAAAACTATTATTGTTGTTTATAAACAATATGACAATAAATGTCACTCAATGTTATTGAATATTATGTTGGTAAATATGATATTTGCTAAATTTCACATCTTTAAAAAATATCATCGATTTATCACAATACCTATAACAAAAATGCCTGGTAAAGGCCGTTACACAAATTTCCCACAAACAGAAATACTTTTTTTGGGAAATCCGCTCCCAAATATAGTCATTCCAACAGGTTAACAGTTGTTTTTTTTATCTACCTTACCATCTTAAATGGAAATAAGTAAAAGTTTGTGTTTTAGTGACAAAGTTAGTGTCAAAAGGCTTTGTCTGTACGGAAATATATTTGAAAACTTAAAAAACAGATCATTTAGTCTAAACCAACTGGATCTTTTGTCCTTCAATTCTGCTTTGTTTTCAAGATATTTATAGGAAAGGATTCGATTTCCCTAAGAACAAGTAGCAAAATATTGTTTGTTGAAATGTGCATATTTTTGCAATATATGTAGCGCAAAAATAGTATCCGTTGATTAAATCAGCTGGCATCGCTGTCATTAGTTGCCCCCCCAAAAAAGACTAAAAGAACACAATCAGCAAATATTACCCACCACAAAGCACTCATTGTATCAAATTCAAGAAAACTTGGAAAATAAATTCATGAGTTGTAGGTACTAAAACAGGTGGTGAGAAAAACATTTTTGAAATTACAAAAATAAAATGCCAAAGTTGATAGTTTGTATGAAAGTGTAACCCTAAGAGAAATTCTCTCAAGCCGGAAATATATATAGACCATACATCTCTCGCAAGGGGAATTTTTTTCGGACTCCACACTACGGTAAATATATAAAAACTGTCAAAAATATACTTATGTATATTTTTTGACAAATTGATGGGCCGATTAAGTACCTAATGTAACTTGTTGTTTCGTTGTTCTCACTTTCACAGTCAAAAGTGTTACAAAGGTCGGTGGTTGCAGATGTTCTGTAACAGCTTAATTAATTATTTTTTTAGGAAATTAAACCTGTCAGGTGAGCTATAATAGATATAAAAAGTAATGCATTACGCGAAAGGTGAAATAAGAATACAACAGGAAATGTTTAACGTCTGCCTGGATAGCTAGACTGTAAATTAGTCGGCAAATAAGGGGGGGGGGGCTAGCATTTTTTGTAAATTAATATTCAAGCTTATACCCCTCTGAAACTAAATAAATTAAATGTCCTTGCCTCAATATTTTACGTACAGTATGATAAATGTAAAATGAGTGAAGTTGCCTTTTTATATGAAAATAAATTTTCTGACCCGCAATTTTTGAGAAACAAATATACTAGCTCGTCAAAATTTGAAGGGAATGGTCGTCTCCTGAATGTTTTAACACTGCAGATTTAAAAATGCATATGGAAGCGCGAGATAAAGAAAAATACACAACTCCTAATCATGCCTCCATTATATGCGGAATTTAACATTTTCCTATATTGTTTATAAGTTTTTTATCGTAAATGATTATACTGATGTTTATTTTTCACATAAACCTTGAGATTTTTGGCGAAACAATAAGCGAATGATGGCACAGTCCAGCGGGTTTGATGTTTTATTAATATTACAGCCTCCCCTAAATCTATCTGTACGGTAGTAGATGTTTCGATATCATTCAGGTGTGAAACCTGTAAAAAGATTCCCAGTTCGAGAGATGTATGCTCTTTTTATATTTTGGTGAACTTGTTCGTGAGAGAATTTCTCATATAGATATACTATCATACTTTCAAATTTTGGCATTTAACATTTTGATTTTGTCTTCATGTTATTCAGACCACCTGCTTGTAGTGCCAGCATCTTACCATTTTATAAAGCCAGGTTTCCTTACAATCGAACTGATGTGTGCCCTTTGTTTGTCTTTCTGCTTTTATCGTCCACTAGCCTTAACTTGAGACACTTGTGCTTGTCGGGAAAGAATGACACTAATTGTAAGAGCACTTTGCCAGTTTAATTTATGTCTATTGACGATACAGCATCCATGACCAGAAAGCATATGGATGTCGCGTGGTTGGATTTAGCAAAGAAATACGTTCAAACCAGTGCTAGGGGCAAGCTGTCTTGAACTTACTATGACGTATGAGCAAAGCTAATTGTTGAGGGCATCAAAGTGACTTCAGGATGAAGATTGACAATAAAAGCGTTGTTCCTCTTTTGGATATACCATGTGTTTGTAGAGACTTTGTATCATGTTCGTTTACTCCGTTTTATTTCTTGTTTATATGTTTAACCAACGACCAAACTATTTACTAAAGTGTGTAGTCGATTGTGTAGCAAAACATGAAGATACCGTCCTTTTAATTTGGATGATAGTGTAATGTTAACTTAATTAGTATAATCACCCTAAACGAAGTCGAAACAAATCATTTTCAGTCCAGTATTGCCGTTGATGTTCATCTTGGGTATAGCTTCGATCACGTCACTAGTCCGACAGTCATTAGTCCGACGCTCAATAGTCTGACGGTCATTAGTGCGACAGTCATTGGTCCGACAGCACACCAACATCTAAAGTATCGAAAAACACAATTGACAAGATAAAAGGAATGGAAAACAGCTTCCAACTAGGGACAAATAACAAGCGTCATGCGACATGGTGAAATCAGAACATTCGATGTAAACGGTCACGGAAAACAAAATTCTAAAAATAGTCAAAGACACACAACAAAAATCCAAACAAAACGCGCCTAATCTATCTAGCGGTCAACACCATAAGCGACCAATATAAACACAACAAACAGAAAGTTTGCAATCATCCGAAAAGGATGAAAGAGGGTCATTTTTAATCGTAACAGAAATGCGCGCTAAGGCAAATCATCTAACCTTGCAAAAGGAGAATAGTCAAACACAATAGTTGGGGAAATTCAGCACTGCAACATAACAAAGTGGAATTTGGGGTTATAAGGCTTATTTTTTTATATACTGAGTGACAGTTGTGTTGGTGAGCTTCTTCATTAATAGATCTATTTGTTTTATGAATGATAATGTGTTGGTAAGGTGAACTGCAACGGTAGAATATATGATTCCGAATACCAACAGTGATGAATATCTTTTTAAACCCTTTAGCATCGGAAAATCAAGCAAAGTCTACGGCTGGATTTGAACCCTGCTTTATTGTCATCTATGGCAACACCACCTGCACTATGTCCAGCGCTGTAGACCACCCGGCCACCTAGGCTATAATTCGTTGAGGCTACTCGCGACTGTGCTCATTTGCTAACGAGTTGTTCACACCTGTGCACACACACCTCATGGGTTGCTCATGGCCACGCCTACGTGCTGATGTTATTGTTTTTATATTGCTGATTATGATTGTTTTTTTTGTGATGAGAGTAGTGGTGGGTGTTAATTGGGGCATATTACTTCATTCTTTTGGTTCATAATGATCGCTTACTATTCGATTCAACGTTTTTTACAAAATCTAAACATTAAAATAAAAATTAATGTCAATTCTACTTTTTCTCTCTTCAGCTCTGGTTCTTCAGTCACAAGTATGTCAATGCTCTTTAGTTATGAGTCTGCAGGTACTTTTAAGTGCATCTTTTTCAGTTCTGTTTCTGTTTTGGTTCCTGTCCATTCATAAGATTAAAGGTTTTCACTCGACTTTGTAGGTAGCAATTTCCATTCTCCATTAGAAACAAAATATTTTCTCACACAAAAAGTGGACTGAGGTGTTTTTATAATGACATATATATTTTCTCCTAATTAGTATCCTAATTAGTATGCCTTGTCAACAGGGTCGCTTTTTCTACTCTTTCAGTGTATTTGTAACATCACATAGGATTCTCCACTGGAGTAAAGATTAACTGACACCTTTTCCAAAAACCTTAGTTCATCTCTCTTCGTTTCATTCCATTCTCTCAGCTCTACATATTTTGTCTCCTCCTAACGGCATCTTCAAGGGTGTATAAGAACCTATATTCTCTTGACTTGGGTGTCTCGTCCAAGATGATGTGGATTGGTTTGCTTTCTTCATGACTTTCTTGGCGATATCACCACCTCTTTCTTCACACGACTAAGCCAGATCAATCTTTAAAATAGAAAAAAGAAGGGAAATGGGGAATGTGTCAAAGAGACAACGACCAAAATGGGAGTAATAACAACTCAAAGCCACCGTAAGATCTTCAATGAACGGTGAGAAAACCCCACACTCAACGGTAGGTCGGAGTCGGCCCCTGAATAAAGAGCAATTAAGTTCAGCGAAATAAACATCATCCTAGACTCCTATAGACATAAAGTAAACTAACTAGAAAAAAGACAAGACACACAAAGGCTTAATAAATTTCCTGACTTAGGACAGGCGCAAACTTGCTGCGGCGGGGTTAAACTAGTTTTATTGGGCCCAAACCTTCCTCCTAGCCAATGTGATAAATAAAAAAAAACAATGGTAACAACAGTAAAATTCAGTTAGCAACAGGACTGAGTCAATTGTGAAAAATTAAACTGAAAGAACTAAATATACGGGCATAAACATGAAATCACAAAAGACTACTAGCAATTACCAATGATTAACTGACACGCCAGCTCCAGCCCCATTACCAAATGACAAATAAAATTATGTACCCTCAGTATACAGCTTCCACCAAGATCCCTTCCCGTGAGGAATTTAGCAAAATGATTTCATGCATATACCAGAATGCACTTACATTGTTAATTTTTTGAAAGAAAGATTTTATTAATCAAGTTTTTCTGCATCGTAATTGGCTAGTCCGACCAAAATGAAGGTTTCTGATTGGTTTAATTTCCTGCATTCTAATTGGTCCTTCAATTGGTTTTGTTCATCACAACACGTCTCAAAATTGCAATAATTATAACTAAAATAACATTCGTTGGTTGATCTGTCTTATTATATCTTTAAAACTAACCTTATATGGTTCTAACTTAGATAAGCTCACATGATTCTGTTCTATTATGATATCATTCATGAGTTGCTTACAACTATACTCACGTGCCCATGAGTAGCTGACGAGCTAGTCAGGACTGTCCTCACGTGCCCATGAGTTGCTGACGAGCTAATCAGGACTGTCCTCACGTGCCCATGAGTTGCTGACGAGCTAGTCAGGACTGTCCTCACGTGCCCATGAGTTGCTGACTAGCTAGTCAGGACTGTCCTCACGTGTCCATGAGTTACTGACGAGCTAGTCAGGACTGCCCTCATATTGTCATTTCATTTGGTGGTAATGATACTGGTAAGGAACATCTAGGAAGAGGAGAGTGGTGGTGCATGGTGAGCTGACATGAGGAAAATTCTTTATGATAATCCTTTTTATAAGTATAAAAGAACTGTCTTGCAGATAGAGTCTAACTACTGACTGTCATACTGTCGGACCAATAATGACCCTCTTTCATCCTTTTTCGGATAATTGCAAACTTTCTGTTCGTTGTGTTTATATTGGTCGCTTATATCGTTGACCGCTAGATAGATTAGGTGCGTTTTGCTTGATTTTTTCTGTGTGTCTTTGACTATTTTGGAATTTTGTTTTTCCTTGACGTTCTGAATATACCATGTCGCATCATGCTTGTAATTTGTACCTGATGGGAAGTTGTTTTTCTATTCCTTTTATGTTGTCAATTGTGTTTTTCGATATTTTAGATGTTGGTTTGCTGTCGGACCAATCACTGTCGGAATAATGACTATCGGATGAATGAACGTGGGACTAATGACTGTCGGACCAGTGAGATGACCTTGCTTTCCTTATATTTGCACATTACAGAAATTAGAATCATCTGGGTTTATGTCGAGATGACTGGTAAATGCCATGACTTCCAGTTATTGACCTTTCGCTTCCTTGTCTTTTTAATATATGGCTACTGCAACACTCGTTACACTTACAGGAGCTTTCTGTTACCCAAGATTATTATTACTTGAACACACCTGAAATTTATTTTTGAAAAAAATACTCTTTGCTTTTATTTAGATTTTTTTTAATCGTTTTTTTTTTTATTTTATTTTATTTTATTTTATTTTTTTTTTTTTTTTTTTT
>MJUU01073928.1:63745-104786 GCA_002080025.1 Modiolus philippinarum
GGGGGTTGTTTGTTTGTTTATTTGTTTGGGAGCATGGTGGCCGAGTGGTTAAGGCGCTGGACTTTAGATCACGAGGCCTGACACCGCTGTGAGGGTTCGATCCTCACACGTGTCATTGGTTTCAGGTACCTACCCTAGCTCGAGGGTTTCACCGATTTTCCACAATGGAATATCGGGCTTTCCTCCCTCACAAAACCTGGCGACCGTGCGAGAACGGCATCAGTGCTAACAGGTCGAAAAATCTGGGGGTCGGTTTAAAAGCTCGTATAGAGCTTATGTTAATTGTTAAGTTGTGTTCACCGACGATAAATAAAACTTACCTTTACCTTTACCTTTACCTTTGTTTGTTTTTTGTGGGATTTTTCTTTGTTTTTTTTTCATTTTTCTGTTCTGTTTTTTTTCGTCCTTTTTTTTTGTTTTGTCCAGGACTCAGGTATAGTTAATGTCTCCAAAATTTTTCCCTTTGTGCAAAATTTGTTGTACGTTGAAATATTTGTTATAAACTGAAGTGATAAAATTTGATTGAGTTGTGAGTTAAAGTGGTTTTGATTGGGTTCACGCGTGAAATTAATTGCCTCAAATGCCGGTAGGAGTGAATGACTGGATTCCTTACCTACTACATAAATGTATATCAACTGTAACCGGAGAGCATGAATCTCCTTAAAGAATGACATTGTCATCTCCGGGGATCGAACCCGGGACCTCTAGCACTCAAGCCAGCCGCCTAACCGAATGAGCTAAAGAAATATTCCGTTAGCTCTGTCCATTTTTACTGGCTATATATCTACTACCTTCTAAATATACGTCATTGGTAATATCAAATATAGCTAAGGACAACGCAACGATGGAGGAAGTTAATCCTTACATCATAGGCTGTCCTGTCACACAACTATATTTTAACTTGAAGTGTACTTATCATTTTTCCCATATTATAACTGTTTTGCAAGATTTTAATTCACGAAAAACAATTTACCTAGAGCGCTACAAATATATGAATCTTAATCACCATTGGTGCAACAGTGTTAAATTCTATATGTATAGATGTATTGATTTTTTGTGCATAATTACAGATTCTTTTCGGTGGCAACAATGAACTAGAAATTCCCGTATATCTTGTGTACACAAATTTTTGATCACATGTGTTAGCGAATCAAACTTGATTCACGTGATTTTCTTTGAGGACGTTTTCATTAACACCTTAATGGCATTTTTATATTAAATGTACTAAATGTGTCTAAATAACAAAAAATTGTCATTACTTTTTTTTGGCAATTAAAAAGGTTAAAAGTGACAAGCAGTCGGAATAAATCACTACGACTTGTTTGCAACTATATATCATCTCGCCATCGCAGATTTATGAAATACAAAATATTATTTCCGAAGTGCTGATTCTCAGTTAGTTCTATGTCAACACACTATTTATCGTCCTTCCACGACCCGTAAGTACCTGTTTTATTTAAGTTGATTTATTTCTCTTTTCTTGATTTATTAGAACATATTAACCAAGAAACTCTTTTATCATTATTAAAAGATATCAATTATATTTTTAAAAAATAAACACTTTAAAACTTCAGGTTTAACTGCAAATATTCTAAGAGTATTGCTTGGCTGTGGATCTCAAAGTATAGCCTATAGTGATCAGAACTTCTTTTTTTCGTAATAGGAAATATTTTCATAATGTAGTTTACCTAATCCTTACAGTGTATTATCCTCAAGTGTTGTATAAGTTCAACCTGCTTGAAGAACCTAATGGAACTACTGACATTAAGTTGTACGGAAAGACGACGCTTTCAGTGGTAATAATTGATGCAAGGTAAAGCCCTTCAGAAATTTTCAGTGATTCTATCTATCTCGTGTGCAAATTTATGCTTTTACTTATTAGAATATAGCAGCGGAATTTGCATTAGTGGTCTTCCATTTGTTTTCCAACCCGTATATTGTTGAACTTAATATTTACACTGTACATATATGTTTTCTTTAAAAAAATTGGCTTACACTAAAATTTTTAGTTACTTTCAAAACGTTTGCCTCGATTCTGCTAAGGCAATTCGCTATTACATCACCACTATGTTCCTGAATTTTGAAATTTGTTCGACCGCTTAAAGTTTGATTTTCCACTCTTTGTACATCCACAGAAATTGACTGCAGCTTTTCTATTTATTTCTTATCCTCGCACTGCTTATGAACTGTTGGTCAGCCAAGGTATCAACAGCCCAAACTTACAGCGTTCTATAAAATTCACAAAGGTTCTTGTCCTGATTATCCACTGCCAAATCTTTTTTTCCTTCTACTGTGAGTATATTGAATGATTCAGACTTGACGATGGTATCAATCTAAATTCAAATTCATTTGGTAAAAGCTCCGCAATACATGTATTACGGCTGTGTTCCAGGTAGACTGCACATTTTGCATACACGTATGAGAAACAAATACAGTTTGCTAAACGTTTAGATGTTGTAAACAAAACACGAAGTACCTAATATACTGTCCCTATGACGATGCGTTTCATTACTTCCTCAAATGTCCTTTGAATTACACATACTTCTGGGTAAGAATTGCTCATTCTTTTCATTTTTTTGTCGTTTTAACCTGGATATGGGATGTTGTCTCCCTGACATTTACCCCATTTCCTTCCTTTTTTATATTCTGATATAAATGAAAACGACTTTTGCATTGAAGATGCTACTTATAAGAAATGACAATTACAGTGATCATCAAAATTCAAAATCGGACCAAAAGATGCTAGGCTGGTATCAAATGCTTCATTTACGTGCTTCATTTTAAAGTAAATATTAGTATGCACCTTGCTGTATTTAAGTTGACATATTTTGTTTTTTTACTTTGCTAAATTAATTAATAAAAAGAGAACACTTGTAAGTATGAAGAACTTTTGTCCAACCCTGTTAATCACATTCCAATAGACCTTTTCCAAAAATCATATGGTCCGCCCTTCAGTTTCGGCATTTAAATACAAATAAACAGTTCCGGTTATCAACCAGACACGGCAAGTGTTGTTCATCCTGAACACAGTCCATAACACTTTTCATATTTAGATAACAAAGTCATTGTTTACTGTGGTTTATTGTGACACTGCACTAATTTTGTTAAAATGTATTCAGGGATTAAGTTATGTATTGTTAGGCAACCGTATTCATGAGTGATGACCGGAAGCGAAGAGTGTTTGTACCTCCATTTGACTGGAGAGTTCAAATCCAGGAAAAGATAACAGCACTTTTTGAAAAGGGCTATAAATTGATATTAAAGTATTTATTTTCATTTGCAACAAATAAATTATTCTTCAAATCGAAATCAAATTATTTATTTTTTATGACAAGTAGAATTAGAATATTTATTATCACTGGCACCAGGATTAAATTATTCATTTGCAAAATCGCCCAAGCCCCCCACCTCCAAAACAAATGGCGTAGAATCGTGTTCTGATGATCAAATACTGATAAATCACTGCGTTTCGATATATCGACTTCTCCACGCTTTATTCTTCTATTCCTCACTACCAACTGAGATCTAATTCATAGACGTTTTTGGTTATATATAGAGAAAAGGCATACTTTGTGAAATACGACTCCGAATCCGAGAAAAAATATACAGAGGAAGAAGTGAAAGAAATGTTAACAGTTTGTGATCGAAAATATATTTGTTCAGTTTGAAGGACTCGTTTTTCAACCATCGGAATTCCAATGGCCACATTCTATCTGTTTCTTCTCTCATGGGAGGCTTAATTCATCTAAGGGTTTCTCCAAAATAAAGATAGAAAACTAACTAAATCCTTTAATTTAAGCTTCCGTTATATAAATGGTATTTGTCACTAAACAGGCTTTCCTCGTGTTATCTATCCAAAAGAGCTCGAAATTAAGGATACTACGAACACTAATATATCATCATTACTTGGCCTTCATTTTGAAATTGACAACAGAGGTACACTACAAACTAGACTGTATGGCAAACGCGATGACTTCATTTTTCCAATTGTCAACTTCCCTTTTCTTTGTAGCAACCTTTCACCCCTTTGTTCCTTCAGTATACTACTGCCGTTGTTCCAACAACGCCAGCATATGGATTTTATACATCTTCAAACACATTCGCTACACAAGGACCTGTGGTCGATACAGCGACTACCTTGCTCATAGATAGGCTATTTCAGCAAGGGTATGTTACCCATAACTTGAAGTCATTACTACAAAAGTTTAACGGTCGACATCATGATCAATTTGACTGCTATGGAATATCTGTTTCTCTAATTTCTAGCAAATCTAACCAACGCCTGACCGGTGTGATAAAAATATTTCCCGTCTCTAGTGAGAGAACAACTCGCGTGAAATTTCCCGCCAAATCTATTCGGAACGTAATCCTCGGTGTTTTACATTATGTCATTAGAGAAACATTTTCTACAACTTAAACACGTTAATTATGAAATTTCTCACATCTTGTTAAATAAATTTTGAGATGTTTAAAAACTCGGCAAGCCTCTTTTTCAAACATTTGCAAAATTTATTTAACTCGATGTGAGAAATTTCATAATCAACTTAGTTCTCGTTGTAGAAACTATATTTCCAAGATGACAACATATCTTTCCCTTTACAGCAAAAAAAATTGGATTTTTCCTCTACTGGATTTGACATGTTCAACTCGGCGGGTATTTTATAAGAAGCAGGATATTGTTACCCTACCAATGCACCTGATATCACGAATGATTTTTTTTGTTGGGTCCATGTTCATTTTTCTATGTGTGTGTCTTCATTTTTCTTTTCTGTGCCGTGCTCATGCGTTTGTTTCTTGTTTTTTCGATGTTGCCATTTTGCCTGGATATATTTACGTCTGGGCTCACTGTTCGGTTCTCATTTATTCTACAGAAAAATGTAATCATAATTTAAAAATATATGTACTAAACCTGAACTTAGATGTGCATTTTAGAAGATGAATGTTAGTTCATAATAAAATTTAGCCGTTGGGAGAATCGAGAGGGAAGGGTAATTACAAATTTGTACTTTTTATTGTGCTTTGGTACATATGTTCTCAAGTTCCAGTTCAAAACGATGTAAAAAGAAATTTAATCAACTGTTTCCTGTTTGTTTTGTCTTTTGTATTTCTGAATATAGTTTTAGAAAAGAATAAAGTTCGCGAGTGCGTCATATATCACTCGTTCCTGTACGTCAAGTATCTTTTTTCGGGGGGAGGGGGGGGGGCGTTTAATGAAAGTACTAGTATACTAAGACCAATCTTAACTAATATATATCTTAGGATGGTCGTAAGTCAAATTTTTGTCCCATGTCATGACTTAGAACCATCTTAAGACGTATTTTAGGACTAGTTGTGTCTTTTGGATACTCAGAAGTTCTTTAAACAGATCACTCATTCCCGTCTGAAAGGAACGATTGCTGACATAATTTGGAACATTTTATTCTTTTCTATGTTGTTTGAGCTAGTGACATTTTCATGTTTGGATTTTTACCTCTTATCGCAATTCATAAATACTTTTTACTGTGTTTATGTGTTTAATTATCAACTAACTGCTTCACAATATTTCATATTTAATTTTGAATGTTGTTGGTTGCGTTTCGCTGCTGATACTTGGATTCGGCAACATCCATATCGCATGATTATTCCCATCAAATGCACTTATAACGCTTGTAGCTAGTCTCTTTATAAATTTTTTGGTGGTTTTATTGCTCACTATCATGAGAGTGCGAATGGGAAAAACGGTTGACTTGCATTCTCAGTAAAGTTTACTAAATTTTTTCTAAATCTTTTGTCGTCTGAAATATCTGGATTTTTCTCAATTAAAACGATATTTTTTACATAATTCAAGATAGAATTTTTGAATCCCATTTTCTTAATACATGTACTTCTTGTTAAACGTACGTTCTGTATCTTAGTTTTTTCGTTTCAACACACATATTAAAATCGACAAATTGAGTGTCTTCAGGTCAGTTTTTTTACTTAAACGCCATTTTATGAACAACAACACGATCAACAGTTTCAAATCTTATATATTATAGACTTGAAAGCATTTCGTGCAGATTAAGTCATTTTGCAAAAATCAAATCCAAGGGATAAAAGATATATACTGAAACAAACGAAGGTGGTCAAGAACTTCATCGTTATAGTTAACTCGTGTACTCAGATATCTGAAAGCGAAATTATCTTGCATATGTGCGACAGTTTTTTTTGTGTATCACTGCTGTATTCTTTTCCATGATGTAAGTTCCAAGATTTCATTTTGACTCTACTATTCTGTCTAATTATAATGAGAACTTTGCAAAAGTGTTTTAAATATTTACTCACTCCAATTTAAATTTGCAATTCCAATGATTGCAAATCTTGTGCCACCACTCTTGAGAATGACCAAGAAGTTTGAATAAATCGCAAAGAGCTGAACAAAATCATATTTTTAACTCTATATCTTATGATTTAACAGAGCAGCAATTAAAAAACATGGGAATTTCAAAATGCAATGGAAAATACAGTTTCGTATGGTGTTTCACTACATTTTGTATTTCTCGTGGGACTTTGAAATATTTTATAGGACTTTTACTACTGCCATGGGATTTCTTTAACTTCAATGGGAAAAATTTTTCCATGGCAATACTAGTAATTCAAACTTCCATTGGAAATAGTGAAAAATAGTAAAATCTCATGGGAAAATACATTTTCCAATAGGATTATCAAATTTCTATGCTTTTTAAATTGCAATAATGTAAAAGTGTATTAACATATCAATTTTGGCTGAATTTTGGATTTTCTATTTAGATACTTTTGGTTATTTGTTCTCTATCAGCTTTTACACGTTTTTCGATTCAAGGACTTTCAAATGATTTGGTTTGATCTACACTTATGAGACATAAGTACGCATATGCAGACAAAAAATTAACAGTAACTTCGGTATTTCGTTATCAACTAACTAATATGAATTTCGCAAGTCTCATGAAATTTTTCAAATTATTAACACTAATGTGGTAGCTGTCAAAACTGGTTGCACAAGATTTGCAATAACTGGAATTGCAAATTTTAATTGCAATTAGTTTATTATTGAAAACCTCTTGAATATCACACTCACTTTTCCTTATGTGACTGACATGTTATGTGACTTTACAGTTGAGAGTTTAAACATTGTTTATGTATTCAAAATAATTGTAACTTCTTTGTATTTTATAAGTTGTAGAAATTCGCGGTAATAATGAGTCCGGTTCATCATTTTAAAACTCAAAGAATAAAAATGTTTCATTTGTAAAGCGTAGAACTGCATTGCAAAAATTGGGAATCGTTTAATATTTTCAAAATACGCATTTGTTTTCCATACAATGTATTTAAAACGCTGTTAATTTTATCGTTTTCATTTGTTTTGTGAACACCCAAGTAAATTATGATTATTTTTGGGAGTACAATAACCAACTATAGCATAAATCAGAGTCAACTTTACCCCACTACACAGTAAACTATAGCATATAAATTACATTTTAAGCAACAATCGTTCAGTAAGCTCTTTGTTTGCACAATATTGAGCATTTATTTACATTATTGTACTCTTTTCACAAATCGAATATTAAAGTAGCCGTTTGGCGGTGATTGGCAAACGAAATATGAAGTTTTATGTCCGATCGCACTATTATTAAAATTCATCATAGTAACTATCGCTACTCTTGGGTTTTCATGCAAGAAAACTGTAGCCCTCGTGCAAGTAAACTTTCGCTCTCAAGACAGAACCCTATCGCATTTACTGGAATTTTCAGCTGTAACGATATGATGCGGCTTGAAAACGATGTACCTAGGTTGCCGAATGCGAAAGACATGTTTTGTAAAAAGAACAGATGTTTTAATAATGAAATTATTACCTAAAATCATAAGTAGGTAAAATGCCTTTAAAATATGTCAAATTTTAAATTATTCTAATATAAAGGTATTTTGTAATCATAATAATGCTCATGACTTATATATTTCAACGTCAAATACTAATTTCTGTTAAAAAAAACTTGTATTTTTAACCTAAATGCCACATTTTGTTTATTTTCCCATAATACATCTGGAACACACAAGTCAATTTCGCAGGGAATGCAAGTCAACCGTTTTTCCCTTTCGCACTTTCATGATAGTGTTGCTGGTTCTCCCGAGAAGCGGCTTTAACTTTGTTCAAACTTCCTGTTGGGTCTTTAAGTTTCGGGTTAACGCGTAAATGGTGCTGTGCTTGTATGTCGCTTGTGTCTGTGTTTGTAATTGTTATGCTGACAAACGTTTCAATAATGCACGATTACTAACAACAAATACCAAAACAAAAGCGATCAGCGATTCCGACATGGTAACCAATTGCAATTATAGCAATTTATTTATGTTTCTTGAAGAAAGGTGAAGGTCTCCTGATGTTCTTCAGTCTTGACAGTTAAATCACAAGTAGTATCTATTATTTGGATAATTTAAGAAAAAGTTATGCAGTGCATTTAAACGAGCACAGGATGTTGAATATTTCATTTATCTTGTGCTGAAGATTGGGCAAGTCTATTTTCTCACAAGTAAAACACGCATTATAATTCGGCGCATTTCATTTGGGCGCATTAGCATTTAATTTGGGCGCAAAATTAATTTCAAATGGGTAAAAAAAATTATTTTTCAAATGGGCGCAAAAAATTAGTTCATTTGTGAATAATAATTTGTACCTGTATTTCACCTGTGCGATGTGAAGTTTATTATGCGCATATAAAGAAACTTAATTATTAGTAACTTCGGTATTTTATTATTTATTTTATTATTTATTTTAATATGTTAACTCTCCAAAGCCGTGGTAATACTTATTTAGGGTCGAATGATCAATGCATATATTTCATGTAAATATATAATATATGACCTGTAACATATATTACTAACCTGTACAATTTACCTACGTGAAATATGCGCCCATTTGAAATACTTTACATGCGCCCAAATGAAATACCTATATACTTTTTAAAATGCGCCCTTATAATTAGTAGTAAAAATAGGGTTCTTTTGATAGAGTTATGTGCATCAGTTTTATCACATTATTTATTATCGATTTATGGACATAAGAACTTTTTTGTCAATAAATACTTTTATCACACGAATTGTAATACTAGAAAGTATGAAAGTGTTAACATAAAACTTCCTAAAGTTTTTTTTTCAGTTTATATCTAAATCACATAAATCAGTTCTCGCGCTATGTATGTTTTTTACTTCCTTTAGATAATGGAAATCTCACGATTTCAGATTTATTTTTACCCTGATCTTTATCATATTTGGTATGGATAACAAGAATAATCATACATAACTGAAAAACGTTGAATTCGCCGTTTACAACATGCACAAAAGTCTGCAGGCATGTGCATTTTCACAATTTTTTTCAAACAGGTGAAAATTTGTAAGTGTTGGATTGATCTATTTTAAGGGCGACCAAGTAGCTTAATGAATTAGATGACCCGAGTTGACCTACCTAATAATAGCAAGGTGTACTCGTTCGGGTTTAAAATTGTAATCCATGGAGTTTTTGTTTGTACACACCGAATAGAAATGAGCAGTACATTAACAATTTATTTCAAATATTTCATTTTGATTTAATGCATGCATATTTCAGTTACATGTTTAAGTATTTTGTTGAATTATATCATTTACGGGTATATTTGTTTTTTCTTAAATCAAACAGGGTCCGAGCACATAGTACACGCCAAAGTGAGACAGTATCATCTGACTTAAAGATATACCTGCCTATACCTATTTCCAGAGGAGGGTGGTCATTCTGCACACGACACGCATATTTGACTTATATTATCGATCGATTGAGAGATTATTGATCATTAAGTACATGCATGTCAACGAGTAAAGATCAAAAACACAGTCGTCTCTGCCACAATATATGAGGGTAGATTTATATAAGGCATATATTGCTTGTCATTTGTAACCTATATTATATTAAAAATATTTTATATTGAGATAAAAAAAAATTAATATTCTCATGCTGTTTTTATTTTATTTAAAAAAATGCTTGCACATTTACAATTAGTATCATCCACAGCGTCTTTGATCGAGACGGTGCAGATAGCATTTATATGCATACGTCCAACTTTAAAAACCTGTTTTTAATTAGATTCGTGTTAATTAAAACAAAGAGTGACAAATAAACAGAGTGTAATACACGAACTCGGCGGCATACAATTTGCA
Organism: Modiolus philippinarum; assembly: GCA_002080025.1. Lineage (NCBI taxonomy): Eukaryota > Metazoa > Mollusca > Bivalvia > Mytilida > Modiolidae > Modiolus > Modiolus philippinarum. The sequence continues at coordinate 73,925 of MJUU01073928.1, forward strand.
TTCATGTACAAGTAATAACCGTGACGTGTGTAATTCCGATTAAATTTATAAAAGTCGGTCTTTAATGTCTAAAAATCCATTATGATACATAAATAGGATTATTTTATATATCTTTTATACATTTTCAGAGCCTCATGATTTTCACCAGTTTAACTATTTCAACATGACATCTTATTATGAAAATTGCAACCAATTTTGGTCATTTTCATCGATTAATAACTTTTTAAAAAGTGGAGCCTTCAGGAGCCTTTTAAGAGTTTTAAAAAGTCGTATGTATTGGGATTTCGATGATACAAGTTTGAAAGTAAAGTCCCCTGTAACTTTTTTAAAAAACTGAATAATATATGACTGGTATTTTCAACCTGTCGTCTTGCCATTTTGGGTAACCTACTTTTCAACTGAATTAAATCCCTTAAATTATATAAAGTGCAACTTTTTAATACAACTGGTTATTTTGAAGTCATCTATCAATCCCCAGATACCGTGACATGTCACATTTAAGGGGTTAAAATTCCCGAATTTTCAGTTTAAACATTTCGAAATTTAGACCATTTTCATGATTGTAATTAACTGTATCGACGCTAATACTGAACCACGTGACCTTTGCACGCGACACAAGTATGCGTACCCTCCTCTGACCTATTTCAGAATGGTCCAGTCTAGTCGATAATTATGCGCGGAAAATATCACCCATTTAAAAGCATGGTGCATTTTTAAAAAGTGTTTTTTCTTTCATCATGTATTGGAAATCATCAAATTAAAAGTGGTTCCAGAAGTGTATAATATTTTTACACAACCATGCAAAATCCGGTGCTGAAATATGCAATATTAAAAGTCAGCAAAAGAGAATTTCCATTATCTAAAGGAAGTGAAACAGACTTTAGAATTTGTTTATAGTTAAAGTATAGGGATTACAATTTCTATCGACAATTCTTTTGCACAAATGAGATACTATTTCAAGCACATTCTGTAATATTTACCCTAAAAAATTTTGATATTGGGAACTCCTCTTCATAATAATAGACATTCTTTTATTAAAAGAAAATAATTAAATGCTGAAAAGCGGCAAGCTTTAGCTTATACTTGTTTACAGTTAGAGAAGGAATTTCATACAACATCTATTACGAAAAAAAATCATCTTGTTTATGTTCGGGCTTTTAGAGGGATACAAATTGTCTTTCAATTTAGGATTAATACGCGCGTCATTTTTTTTTCTGAACTTCCTGAAGAAAGAAATTGTCGCACATTTAGGGCAATAGCCAAAATAGACGAAAAAAAGAAACAATATTAAAAGGATTTTTATCGTTATTTATTGTATAATTTTAGATACATATTTGTTTAACTATATTGAGCTGTGATGTTACACTGTTCGTTGCCTTTCATGCGTCTATCAATACTTATCCCTTCATGCGTCTATCAATACTTATATTTTACTTCGTTGCCCTTCATGCGTCTATCAATACTTATATTTTACTTTATTGCCAAAAAAGCTCACATCTCTATTTTAGAACACAGAATTTTATTTTTATCATAAAATTTTAAGTTCGATTTACAAGTAACCTCCTATAACAAAATCATAACTTTGTAACAAATTTGTTTTGAGTAAATTAACCTTACGGGGACACTGTATATACTCAGTTGTAGAATAATTCACACACAACAAATAAATTATATATATCTAGTACAGAAACACTATGAATAGATGATAGTTAAAATTTCACCCTGAGCCCACAATTTTTGTTCAATAAATGAACAAAGACGTCTCTGCTTTGGTGTGAAGTGAAAACAACCTCTCAAAGTGGTAAAACAAATAGAAATGCTGCTAATTTCCAATAACAATTTATTACGTCACAACACGAGTTGCTGTTGCCCGAAGCAGGTCCATCGTCGCACGAATGTAAATCGAAACAGTAATAGTCTGTTAACACACATTTTGACAGGAAATAAATTTGTTTACTGTCTTTCATAAAATAAATAATTGTAATTTCTGTATTGTTGTGTTGTACCCTTACATAAAAACAAGGCAGATATGTATGGTAAGATTAACTTTCATAATCATATTTAGGAGTAATTTTTTGCCTCCATCTTTTTCTAATAATATAAATTTATTTAAAGGAAAAAAATAAAGTAATTAAAAACAAAAAAGATATATAAAAAGATATAATGTTTATCATTATCACTGCCTTGAATATACTTTATTTACATTGTATGTAAAAGTAACATTGCAACAAATGATTTTTACAAACATTTTATCTTTCACGATGCCGACTAAAGGTACAGAAATTTGTTTTAATTTGTCAATCTCTCGCAAATGTATTTTGGGGACTGACAAAATTATCACATTTTTTAAAACTTCACAAACCTTTTAAATTCTTTTTATTTGGTCCATATACATTTATTGTCTGAGCCGTATCCCTTTTATCTTTTGACTATTTCAAACAGAAATTTTATTTTTAGATTCTGCTAATCGACCAACGATTTTGTTGTTTTCCTAATCTTGAAGTTACCATGAGATATTCCGCAATGAGCATACGTTCAAGATAACCTTTAGCAAAGACAATAGCGAAATTGACTTGTTAGATGTCATTTTTGAAAAAGAAATAAGCGTGTATGTGCTTTTTAGTGCTTCTTCGTGAATTTCTACAGAAATTTTATTATTTTTTATGTATAATTGTCTTGTTTATTATTCAGGCAGCCAAAAAAAAAAAATCCAATAATTTAAGAAGTTGATTGACACTATAAATATGGAATACTGTCAGATGAGTCCAGTTGAAAGATGCCTGAGTTCACCTCCGAATATTCAGAATGGTATGTTATGTTTATTTCGAAATATCTAAATCTCTATTGATCTTGTGATTTATTCAACTAATGAAAAAACATTTTTCACCAATTTCAATATAAGCCACCAATAAGATTTGGAAACGCCATGCCTGAATAGACAACTTTATACCAATGAGCAGGATATGAATAATGTCTTATTTGTTTTTTTTTTGTCTTTTTTTTGTTTTTTGTTGTTTTTTTTTCTGTTTTTTTTTGTTTTTTGTTTTTGTTTTGTTTTCTCTTTTGTTTTTTTGTTGTGTTGTGTTTTATTTTATTTTTTTTTTTTTTACATTTTTTCTTTTTTTTTCTTGTTGTTTTGTTTTTACCCTTCTCTGTTTTACACATGACATTATATTAGTTATATTCAGCGGTAATAATTCAAGGGTTTATTTCATATCCTACTAATTGGTATAAAGTTGTCTATTCAGGCTCTTAACCAGATCAAGGCATGCAATGACTTCTGTAGAAATTATCTCATGTGGTATGAAATCAACACTAAGCTAAAAAAGCATCTGACCAGATTACAGGCTTTTGTCTTTCCTCTGCGCGGTTTGGTTATTTCAACTTACCAACCAGGGGGATAACGAGCTCCGTTGTTGCTCTTTCACTTAAGCAATAATAGTACATTATTTGAATGTCCTGGGCGTCAATCTAATGCTGCGTTCACACGTACAACATTTCCGATGCTGAGCCTGTAAACGGATATTTCTACCGTCAAATCAAGGCATTCAAACAACAAAATACTGAACTTACTGTAAATTTAATTTCTGCATATGGCCATTTCGACAACCTATATCTCTTCAGTGCAGGTAAAAATCTGAATATTTGGAAGACCATAACCCCAAAGATGTTAAAAATAATGATAGAGAAAAAATAACCAAATATGATATAAATGGAAAGCCAAAATCAGCTTAGCACAAAGCCTCCTTTTTCAGTTGAATGTGCACAGTGTAATCGACGGTCAGCTTTGACCAATCAAATGATATGTTGCATAAATAATGCATAAGAATATGAAATATATATGTAAATGCTAGTGACAAACACAATTTTAGATTAAAATAATCGAGACTTGGGGTTTCCGGCTAGAATTTTAGCTGCTATAAAAAAGTAACATAACGGTTTGTCCGAAGTTATACATTAATGTAGTAATTGTGTGAAATATGACAAGTTTCCATATATCAATGACAAAATCGTTAACATCATATACTAGATTATACGTTGTTTTCTTACTAATTTGCATTTTAATTATTTTGCACTTTGTATTTTTGTGTTGCCAGGTGTATTTCTCTATCAATTATCCCACTGATTGTTTTTTAGTACCTATAAAACTCCTATATATAGAAACTTTTTGTTGACGTTTCCAATACCACAACCTTTAAATTTTCAAAGGGACTGCTGCCATATAATATAAATTTTACTTATACTTATAAATATTGAAATTCTAAGTGAATTTTACTCTTGGGCTTACTTTTTTGGGGATTGGGTTCATTCTTTTAAGCCAAAAAGAAGCTGGTCGAAAAAAAAAGCAATTACAAAAAAGGCGAAGTCATAATTTATCAATTATTTTAAAGTTATGTCATTTGTATATTTCACATAAAAATATACACGAAATGTTATGGTGTATGGTGAGACTGGTCGTTTTTCGTTAGATATATATATATATATATTATAGAATGATTTCATATTGGAGTAGACTTTTAGACAGTGTTTATAATGAAGTATCGCCAAAATATATAAATTATCAAATTTATATGTTATATTAAATTATTTAAAATAAAAATTTACATTTTATATTAAATTATTTTAAATAAAATTGGATAAAAAGTATTTCAGATACGCTGAGTAACTGGGGGTTTTCTGATAGTTTTTCCCTTCAGAATGTTGTTTCCTCAAAATGGATCGTATCGAGTAATAAATTAGATTAATTGTCCAGTTTAAACAATCTTGCTTTTCGTCTTTGCAAACATCACACAAAACTAATGACTACACGATTTAAAAAAAAATTGAAGATTATTTAAATATTTTGATGCCACTGACACTCAACCATTCTACCTATATAGAACGAGGAGGTTAAAGGCAGGTTGGGAGCAAATGTAAAATTGATGAGGACATAAAATCCGTTAGATCTATCTTGAGTTTATCTCAGATAGAAAAAGATACAAAGCGGAGAAAGAATTTACAGCTTGTGAAACTGTCATGCCAACAAAAATTCTTTTGTTACTTAAAAATGTATATACTTTATAGGCAGTAGCAGACAGAAAATTTTTAAATAATGTGTTGAAAAAAGTAACCTATACTTGGAAGTAACCTTCAACTTTGATTTTGGAATACTTGAAAGAATAACTATTTGGAAATCATTGAAAAACAATAACACTAAAACAAATGCTAGGCACTTGTGTTCAGAACCAAAATGTCGCCAATGATCTTTATATTTGACCTTGAACTCTTACATCACTAAACTGTGACTTGGAAATTATTGAAGATAGAAATAGGTAAAAAAAAAGGGAATTGTTCACCACATGAACTAACGATAGGGCAAAATTACTCTGGTCGTTCAGCGTAAACATTTGCATGACTATGACTTTGCAGATACAGATGATAAATGAATTATAAACTTCCGAACCTTCAAACTTACACCAAGGTAAAATGTCCACTGTGACATCCTTCCAATTTTATATTTCATTTCCCTACAAATTTCTTGATCTCATTCAAGGAATATAAAATAATAAACAGAAAATCTTATTTTCGTAATAAATAGAAAATCTTATTATCGACTGATCGTCTTGGAACAAGGTGTGCTTTACGGGCTAAAGTTAGCCTCTTGTTTATCAAACATCTCAATACTACTTAATTTACACATTTTTCTCGAATTGACTGACAGGATTATTCTAATTACAATTGGACATCTACAAGCTACGAGGAAAAACAAGCCGCAGCGACGGTTTAATAATTCATATGTTAAAAGAACCTAAATTCAATATACAGATTCCGGTGTTAAAACTATCACGAAATTTCATCGATTTCTCTACAATTATTATCAACGACATTACTTTCGATGTGTTAAGGAAGTGTTTGTTTTTCTGTTTCAATTCTTTTTATGTCCGCTTTCTACAAAATGGTAAAGACTCTCGGAAATTTGTCTTTTTCAGGAGAAACGACAACAAAATATACAATGAAACCCGGAAGAGGACTAAAGGTAACATAAAACTTATATCTTTTTAATAATATATATTTAATTTTAATTTCTATATTGTGGAATGCATTTTTTACTACCGGAAATCTGTTAAACTTATTGTAATTTTCATTTTAAAACCTATGTAGCTTCATTATGAGCGAATCTTATTGAATCATATCAAAATTTTGTAGGCCCTTGCAGCAGGATCTTTAGCCATGGCTAAAATTAACAGTGCACTAGATAATACAGAACAGGAGCTAGAACATGAGCTTGAAAGAGAAAACAGATCTCCCCCAAAAACGTCCATAGGAAGGTATTACATGCTTCTTAAAGAAAAACATATGAATATTTTTATCTAAATGACATGTCCAGTGAGATTTTTCGTGCTTTAATCATTTATTGCAGTGTTCCCTACAGGTATGCACATATCTCCGGATCCCTACAATTATACAAGATACAATCAATACCCAAATTGCATAATAAACGGTAAATTAAGTTATGCTGTAAACGTTTTTCAAGGAGTAACCTCTGATCAGCAACATTATTCGAAAATCAAAAAATATGGAAAGCCATTATCCAAAAACGGTTAAAAAGAATTACTCGTTACCAAAAAATATCGAAATAAGAGGCCAAATTTAGAACCAAGGAAACCAAACCGAGTGCCACACACGGAATGAAGCCTCAGTATTTTAAGGGTTTAGAATTTGGATAAAAACAATTTAAAATTTCTATAATACAGAAGGTAATTTTTTCATGTCAGACAAGTCTGACTATTGGGCTGGTGAATACCCTTGGGGACAAGTGGCATCGGCCCAAATGTTTCAAAATACAGTCAATACCCAAGTTGCATAATAATCGATAAATTTCGTTATGCTGTACACATGTTTGAAGGATTAACCTCTCATCAGCAACATCAAAATCAAACAATTTGGAACGTGCACGTGTTCTCTTACAAGATTAGTATGACCCTGTTTATATAAATCAATTAAGTATATTGTTTTGTCTGTCATGATTGAAGTTTCCTTTTGATTTATTGATTGATTGATTAGTTAGAGTTTAACGTCCAATGAGCAATATTTCAGCTATATCAGGACGAGAACAAGTTAATCAATTCAAAACAAATTGTAAGTAAAAGAAGAAAGAACTAAAGGTGGAAGGGACAACCGGGGCAACGACTTTTGATTGCCACTGGAAAAGGGGAGAAATGGGTAGGGGCAGGAAATTTAGCCTTCTATACGACACCCAGTGCGTCTGCTCTCTTTAGAGAAATATAGAAGGGGTCTTTAATACTGCATGGAGCGTGGCGTTTCTCCACACAGTCTGGCTACAATGGTTCGCGGTCAGGCTTTCCGTATTATGACCTGACTACCCCGCAAAGACAGGGCATTCCCCTATCCACCACCTGGGGACGCGCCCGGCAGCTCTGTAGCCAAAGCCCCTGAAAACCTATTCAGGTGCCGGGTCCTTTTGATTTAAATTTAGCCTAAGATGTGCAAGTCTTTAAATTAAGCATGATGCTTTTGGTCGTTGGTCTACTTCTAAAACCTTAGCATCTGCAAGTATCATATGTGAAAAAGAAAGGAAATGGGGTAAATGTCAAGGAGACAACATCCCACATTAAAACGACCCAAAACAAAGCATCTAGGGGTCACCGTACGGTCTTCAACACAGTGTGGAACCTAACACCATATAGCAAACCCTAAATGGTCCAAAAAGGTAAAAAGTGAATAAATCAATGGAAACAAACCACATCAAATAACACGAATATCAAGAAACAAAAATTTCATAAGAATAAGAAGACTAGGACAAGCCAATGACCAACATATTCCTGACTTGGGACAGGCGCAAAATTACGTTGGGATCATTTCTCCATATAATACTTTGATTACTTGAAAATTTTTTAAAATGCTTGTTGTTTCATAGACACTCTACTGTATGTCATCTGATATTTATAGTATTTTTGTTCATTTCTCAGCGACACATCAACACAGATACTTAATTTTTTCATTGGGCTTCAGCATTGAGCTCTTTACATATTATTCCATCTTGGGCCATATAATAGATACTTCTCGCTTCTATGTAGGTATAGGATATTGAATACGGGAAATTAAAAAAAGCAGGTCAAAAGATGGCAATATTGATTTACTAGTAAATAAAAAAGGAGGAAAAAAGACAAAAAAACATTTAAGAGCATTTATGGGACACACAGGAAGTGCATTTGTATATCGTTCTTCTAGTGTTATTTTCAAACGAATCTGTCTGCGACGCGTGTAGTTGTTTTTCCTGTTGCCGTTTGCGTTTTAACTATACATTGCCTCGAATTTTGATAAAAAATTTAAAAGAAATCTTGACCGACCTTTCATTTTGTTGCTCAATTTATAGTTTGTCAGTGTTGTGTTGCTTTTCATGAAAAAAACATCCTATTGGAAAAACACTGATAATACTGTATTATCCTATATTTTTCAGAGCCAGGAGAAAAGGAGAGAAGTTAATTCATACTAAACATGTACTATTATGTATTATCATATTGAATGTATTAGATTGTATCCTAGTAATGGGAGAAGTTATTTTGGATATGTATTACATTAAAGGTAAAATAGTTAATCAAAACTGAGCATGGCAACCCGTTTGCCTCGAGATTTTGAACAGTAAACAGTAGTTTTGTATTTTCTCTAAAATTCCAAACAAGATAACAGATAATCTTGGTCTTAATTGAGATGTTCAAAAATCCTCAAAATTTACTTAAGTTTTTTGTTACTAATCAGTATACGGTACCCTTAAAACGAGGAATTAAAGAAATCGTGACCCAGAAACATACAATGACATCTAAAATATAAAATCAAGTAGTGATTCTATCATTTACAACAAAATTAGTCATATGTGTTACTGTTGGACAAAACTAGAAAACTAGGCATCTTTTTGGAGCATGGGCACCATACTAATACTATAGCAAATTTGTTCTAATTATGGGGATTATCTCATCATAAGTTCAAATTTGATATACAGTTTGTTCATACAAAATTCCAAAATTGAAGACCTCCCGAGGAAATCTTATGGTCGTTACAAATATTGGTTTATCAGTATAAAGTTATTTCATGCCCTTGATGGAAACAGCTATAACTATTGTCCCGAGGTGATGGAAATGACTTCCAAACTGTTGCCTGATGCCAAAGACGAAGGCAACAGTTTGCAAGTCATGTCCATCATCGAGGAACAATATTTATGCTGTTTCCTGAAACGGGGCATGAAATAACTGTTTTATTATCTTATTTAAACAATAAAAAATGTTATATAAACAAATATAAAAGTTCTTGCATTTAAAAGGGGTAAACAACTAAAGTTGAATGACGTCGCACTGCGCAATTATTTTGCGTACGGAACAGTTCGGCCGGAAATCAGTAAACAGTTAACTGTTCCACCCGACGTTAAAATTTTCATAAAAAATAGTTTAAAATGCTGCATATGAATAAATGAAACTATAAGTTAATAATAGAGAATAAACAATTTCACAAATCTTTGTTGGTGTGTTTCCATAGTCTCCAATGACATTTTCTACAACTTATGTCTATTCAGTACAGATCAAAGAAAAAAAAATTGAAGATCATAAACTAATAATTATAAAAGCTGAGGTTTCCCGTAGTAATTTAACAGCAAATGTTAGAGAAGGTTATAGACAGCGAAAAGAAATATTTCTCCCAGTACTAAATGGGGGTAATAACAAAATTACCGTACAGAGTTGTCAAGATACGAAGTCCATGTGACAAAAAAACAATCATTTAGTGATGCGAATCATTCAACCGATGAGACTTGATAAAAGAATGTTGTACCATCATATCTCTGTTTATAATATGTATATCTTACATTCTACAAAAGATAAATGCTCATAAATCGTTTTTTTTCCTTTGACGTTACATTATTTTCAGTTTTAACCAAGGAACTACTTGATGCTTGACGTGACATTTTACTTTTGTTGACGTGGATACACGCGCGACGTCACGCCATTCTCACACCACAGTGTGGTGATACAACTTTCTGTATCATAAGAAATTCGCTTAGTAGTATTTTTGTCGTATTTTATATGAAAACTCTTACAATGTTAGATAAATCTCATTATTTCATGTCTTTGTCATTTTCAGGTCTTTTGTCTGCGTCTGACAGAATAAAATCTTCCTTTATAACGGACATGAAAACGTTATATCCAAGAAGTTTACATGAAATTGACACTGAAATTGTGCCACTTTATAAACAAATATTAGAAGCCAAAATAAAATGGAACAATGAGTCACATATCAAGGAGATATCATTTGTTACGGATTACGATTTAGCAACATCAACAAATTTTAGTCACAATATAAGGAAGCGAGCAGTGCCATATGATATCAAAAATGACAAAAATATTTCAAGTGTCCTGAAACAATTGGACTTTACCAATAGATATCAGGGTGAAAACGAGGCTGACGGATATACCGTTGAAGAAATACTAGCAAAGGTTTTTCATAAAGCTAGCATTACAATATTATGCATTTTAGCTGTTGAGGTGAGAATATTCAACGTCTTTTCATTTCTCGGGTATTTAAAGGACGTAGACCTAGGTTAAGGGACATGACTCTTAAAAAATCACTTGTATGTTTGTTTTAACTATTTTCATAAATATATTCTAGGCTTTTGAGTAACATAGATGATTAAAGCGGAATGAATATACTGCAGGAATGAAACTACTGTTACATTAAGATAGATCGACACTAATACATGTACACAGCGCATTCGATTGGCGCATACTCGAAAATAGATTCGGATGTGGAAATGACTTGATTTTCAAGCCGGAATGTTCTTTTCTCATCCTTTCCATTGTGACGTCATATTATATTGACACATGTATATCACTCTTTCCCGCCAATTATCTCCATTTGCCCTAAATATTTTCTATGTTGTAAAATACATAAAATATCTCTCTTAATCAAACAGTGACATATAGATTTTTTCAGCTCAACAGATTGCTCAAGTGTATCTCTTTAAGATATAAAAAATTTAAAAAACTATCTGATAATTATTCCACAAAAAATTTAAACAATAAGCATATTCTCAGAGTTCCCTATATATACTTTGTAAATGTTGCTGAAAATACTAAATTTTACCCGATTTTCAAAGGCTGATTACAGGAAAAATGTGATTGGTGACATATCATTTTTATTTAATTTTTGGAATATAAGAGTTAATATCTACAAAATATCTTAAAATAAAAAAAAAATCTGGCTGAAATTTTTATTAGTCTCGAACTACCTTAAATAATATATTTCATACAATTTGTTGAAATAATGAATGCCTGAAATAAGCGCCCACTCTGATCGAAATTGGCCTATTCATGTTTTCTAGTAATTTACGTTTTCATCACCGGCCAGACAGCAATAACTTAAGCTTAAAGACCGGTGCTAGGGGCCGTCTTGAACTTACTATGAGGTATGAGCAAAGCTCATTGTTGAAGGCCTCATGGTGACTTCAAGATGAAGAACAACAATAAAAGCGTTGTTCCTTTGCTTGTTTTTTACCATGTATTTGTAGAGACTTTGTCTCATGTGCATTTACTCCATATCCTTTTACTCACCATTTGCACTATATGTAATACTATTCAGAAGTAAAGTAAAAAAATGAGTTTGTCACAAACTGTAGCTTACAGTTCTAATGTAGTCAGCATTTGTTTGACAGAGCAGGATATAATTTTGAAAAAGTACTGCTAAAAATCAGCAGAGGGCAGAATATGATCATTAGGTGTATAGTATTATGAAAAAAAAATGTTATCATCTCGGTGAAACAATTTTCAACTCGAAGCTGCCGAGGATGATATATTTTGTCTTGTGTGTTTATAGATATCGATTATAACATGCCATTTTCATATCAGACCCATTATCAGCCCTATGTCAGAATATCAGCCAACACACTAGAGGGGTGATCTTGACCATGAGCTGATAATGGGTCTGATATGAAAAATTTTGCATGTAATGATATTTTATCATATGTTTAAAAGTAGAAATGCATCCCCAATTTTATATGGGATCGCTCAAGTTTAATTTAAAGAATCACAATTTTCAGTTCAAACCTTAAAACGTTGAATATGTGAAGACAACATTTTGTTTGTGAAAAATAATTTAACTTGAATTGAGAATTTTTAAAAATCGGATATGTTTCAAATATGGAAAAAATAAAATAGGATATTTATTTCAAAACATAATTTATGCAATAATATAAATGTGACGCGCATTTTTGATAACAGTCCTAGACGGAAACGAAGCCATGGCCATCGCCATTATACATCACCAACACTTCATGATGTAACTATACAAGGTCTACTTCCTTTCGTTTGTAAACCTTTAGGATTGCATCACATTCGTACAAAACTTTATTCTTTACCACATACTAAATTGAATTCTCTGTATAAAACGTCTTTAGAAAATACCTGCACTGACCAATCTTCATCTTTATACAAGTTAGATGCTGTTATACTTGATATTGGACAACATAGGTTATTCAACCCTGTTAAAGAACACGCCAATGAAGAAGAACGCCGTTCATTTCTACCTATCAAATTCGCTAATAAGGGTTTAGATGCTATTAACCTAGCCAATATCTTGTATCACAAAAATGTAAAAAACAAAATACCCCCATATTTCAAATACACATCAGTCCCGATCATTTCGTACACCTATATTTCACCAATCGCGTCTAGAATTTTCAACCATAAACGTGTATTGCAAAACCTTACCACCGACGACCTCAAGTCTAAACCGCCCGATTGTTCATGTTCTGATTCACCATACAGATATAGTCCCTGTGGTCACGTCATAACGGGAGATTTGAGTATCATTGAAAACAAGTTTCTCCGTGATGTCCTTGCAAAAGGGCCTAAATTCCGTGAACCACGTTCCATCAACTGGGAACAAAATTTCAAACTTCTTATGGATGCTGTAGAGGACTATGCCAGAAAATGGATTAAGCGTGAACAAAATGAAGACCTTCCCTATCGGAGTGGATTAAGGCTGTGAGGTCAATGATTCTTAAACGAATCAATCAGCTTCTAGGGTCAATGCGAACTAAAGCATCATCTATTTTCAAAAATGCTGATGTGGCCAGTTACTTGTCCTCCATTCATGATAAATACGTCGTCGTTCCTGCCGATAAGGCCCCAAATAATATCATTTTTATTTGCAAAAATCATTATATAAATTGTTTAAAGAAAGAACTAGGCATTGATAATTCCAACGGCAATCCAACTTACGCAGCTACTACTCTGTCAAAGGAGGAGATATTACAGAACCATAAATCTGTTTTGCTTTCCTTCGGGTTTCCACCAAGGATGAAGACACAGATCTTCCCTCTTTGTACTGGGTACCTAAATTACATAAATGCTCATACAAAGAACGATACATCGCTGGATCTGCCAAATGCTCTACAAAACCTATATCTAAATTGCTAACCTCCATCTTGACAGCTGTTAAAGAGGGCCTTCAAAAATACTGTGATACTTGCTTTTCAAGAAGCGGTGTAAATGAAATGTGGATTTTGAAAAAGTCCAAAGATCTACTTGACATCTTAAACTCTAGATCATTATCACACTGTAACAACATTAAAACTTTCGACTTCTCCACACTTTACACTACTATTCCTCATGAACAACTAAAATCTCGGATGAAAGGTTTAATTCATAGATGTTTCTCACGTAAGAACGATGAGCGAAGATATAGGTACATTGTTGTGTACGTAGGTAGAGAACAAGCCTACTTTGTGGAAAATGACTCCGAATCGGAGAAAAAATATACAGAGGAAGAAGTGATTAAAATGTTAGAGTTTCTGATTGACAATATATTTGTCCAGTTTGGAGGACTTGTTTTTCAACTGACTATCGGAATTCCTATGGGCACAAACTGCGCCCCTCCTAGCCGATCTGTTTCTTCACTCTTATGAGGCTGAATTCATCGAAGGGCTTCTTCAAAATAAAGATAAAAAAAAACTGGCCCAATCCTTCAATTTTAGCTTTCGTTATATAGATGATATTTTGTCACAAAACAACCCTCGCTTTGGTGATTTTCTTCATCTGATGTATCCAAAAGAGCTCGAAATTAAGGATACCACAGACACTTCTACATCAGCCTCGTTCCTTGACCTTCATCTCGCAATTGACAACAGAGGTAGGCTTCAAACTAAGCTGTACGACAAACGCGATGAATTCACCTTTCCAATAGTAAACTTCCCTTTTATTTGTAGCAACATCCTAGCAGCGCCGGCATATGGAGTTTACATCTCCCAGCTCATTCGCTATTCAAGAGCCTGTGTTCGATACAGTGACTTCCTTGATAGAGCCCGGTTACTCACAAATAGGCTACTTCAACAAGGGTATGTTACCCAAAACTTGAAGTCATCCCTCCAGAAGTTTTACGGTCGACATCACCATCTTGCGGACCGCTATGGGATATCTGTCTCCCAGATGACAACAGATCTTTCCCTTTAAAGCTTAATTGTTGTTTCCTCTACCGGATTGGACATGTTCAACACGGCGGGTGTCTTATAAGAAGCTGGAGATGCTTACTCTACCGGTGCACCTGATCTCACCCATGGTTTTTTATTGGGTCCGTGTTGTTCATCTTTGTGTGTGTGTATCTTCATTTTTCTTTTCTGTGCCGTACTCATGTTGTGTCTCAGTTTCTTTTTTGTTTCCGGTGTTGCCATTGTCCTTGAATTATTCGTTTTGGATTGACGGTTCGGTTTTCACTTACTTTTAAAAAAATCATTTTTTTGTATCGTAAAATCTAGTGCATAAATGACTAATAATACAGTTACGGATTTAGCGTGTGATATAAACCGGAAGCAGTTGATATCAACCGGAACCAGTTGATAACAAAAGTCATATCACACGATTGTGAACAATTTAAAGATAGTTGGGCTAAATATAAGAAATCGACAGTATTATCAAGGGGTAAAATTCTACTGTTATTTTATATAAACATATGATAATCTGTTCTAACATCTTCATTCAAGGCTAATAAGCGAAGAGGGAGGGCATTTAAAATATTAGGGTTGCGAAACAGACTATTTTAAAATAACCATAAAATAACCATATGTTTTAAGCTTATCATTATCACAATTTTATGTTTGGTTAAGTAAGTTAGAACCGAACAGTCAGTCAAAAAACGAATAATCTATTGACAAAGGGAACACCAGAATCACCAAAATACAAGAACACCACATGAGAACGGGACAGAAAATAAAAATGAAGACACATATATAGATGAATACAAGGATCCAATAAAAACAATGCGTGTGACAGGTGCACCGGTAGTATTAAGTTTTATCATGTATCAAGACAGCGTAACTTATATCTTTGCAATGGTTTCTAAGGTGTAATTATTTTATTCAATTTGATTTTTTTTTCAGACTCTTTTGAAAATATTTATATATGGAAAATCGTTTTTTGAAAGGAAGCTAGAGGTATGTCTGTAATAATAATAGTGATTTGAAAATATTTTATGAAAGTTTACGACAATACAGGTTCAAAAACAGCTTTGAAAATAGAAACAGAATTAAGAACGAGCAGCAACATGAATTCCACCTAAACGGAAAATCATCAACTTTTCAAGGAGGGTGGTTATGAGCCTAGTACATAATAAGTTACTGGTATATTGAAAGTGGAATGTCTAAAGTGAAGTGATATCGTGTGAAGTTTGAACTTAATTTGGTTGGTAAAAATTGGTCATCTGCAGAAATTAAATGAACATTAACTTTGGTTTATAGTGTTTTGTACCGTGTAGCGGGTAATATTTGCAAGGTTCTAATTTTCGCTATATTCGCGAGGTTCATTGAAGCGCGAAAATAAAAACTCGCGAAATAAAAGTCAGTATATCTTTATACATATTCGTCCTTTACACAATTTTCCATCCGCAAAAATTGATGACCGCTGAAATTAAATACCCATCTTTCCGGATTAAACCGCGAAATTTGGCCATAGCGAAAATTACCCGCTATACGATATATATGACAAAAAGGGAAGGTCAACGACACATCTTTTTCCCTTGAAACTATGTTTAAACTATGAGTAATGTTTTGTAACTGTTCTTTAAAAAAGAACAATTTGATATAATAAGGTGGAAAATTATTGTAATTAACAAAATGTGAACTAAATATATTTCTAAATAACTAAAAATATCGAAGTAACTGTAAATTATTTTTTTGCACAGGATTATCTATCCAGCATAAGTTAGTGTGTATGATAAGTATTATCCATATTATATACGAATAACTAACTTCTTCAGGTTAAAGGCAAAAAATCAATAACTAATATAAGTATAATATTGTTTTTGCAGGTATTTGATTGTATGGTTGTGTTTAGTTCGTTGTTTGTGGATCTTTATTTTCTGAAGGGGATAAGTGGATATAAGATTCAGGACTTTGTCATTATCCTTGCTTTTCTAGTACCCTGGAGGGTCATACGAGTCGTTAACAGTAAGATTTTACTATGGTATACAGGTGAAGAAGAATCATCTTTACAGGTGTTTGTTACCATTGTTACAAAGTATCAAGGCAACATTCAGAAATCAATGTTCTTATAACAGAACTGGACACAAAATCCAGTAACACATACATGTGAACCGCGTTAAGTAAGTGAGAACCGAACCCGTTATTTGCTGAAAGTGTTAAGCAATATCTGCTTAAAACCTTGCGGAGCGACCGTTTCTCTGTGAATGTAAAGATAGTTTTTTAGTCAATTTGGTAATGAAGGGATTTCAAAACAGCATTTTGCGAACATAAAAGATATCCTCTACAGTAGGCTGTTCGAGAAAAAGCTAACATTAGTTAAGTACCAGTCCGTCGAAGAAACAGGCAAAGTGCATTGGTGTGGTGGCACATTGAGAAAAAAACGCAAACTTTGATGTTTGATTTTAATAAAACATACCCAGAAAACGTAAATTCGATAGATAAAAATGCTGTGTTCTTTTGTCTGTTGATTTATCAGCATCAACATGTTAGTAACATTGATCAGTGAAAAGTACGGGAAAATTTTCCCGTCATTTTTTTCTTTATATAACCAGTCAAAAATATCTTCGAGATCTAACACATGTTCAAATGTAAAAACTTTTTGTGGTGACTTTTTATCACCAAATGAATACACCTAAGCCAAAAAATCTTAAATTTTTTATGTGCCGCCCACTGCAACAGTCTTTGCTGGAATACTACTTAAATGTGTGACAAAATAAAAAAAAAAGTAGAGTACAACTAAAAAAGTAAAACGGTCGTCATAATGTGGAAAAAAGAACATTTTTTACAGCTTGTGAAAAAAATTCAAACCTTAAGGAATGGACGACATGACCCAGGAGGGGGATCGCATACACATAAGCAAAACCATTTTTGTTTTTCACTAGGGACACACCTTTCAATCACAGGGCATAATACGAAAGAACTCTACTATAAAAATGCAGGTGAAAATCAAAAGCCGTAGTTTGACAATGATGCACTACAAAAGAGACCGAAAGTCTGAAATATTCAGTTTTTCGTACTGAATAGTACTGAACAGTACTCGACCAGTCTCAACTTGTCAAAAAACTATTAAAAGTCTGATTTAGTCTCAGCTGTACTGATCGAGTATGACCTGTCTCGATTAGTCTGGATCTGTGCTGAAAAGGTTTAGACATGTGTCGACCAATCTGAAGGACGTCTTGACCTGTCTTTGTACTGAAAGAGACTTGATCAAGAAACATTTTTTTCAAAGGCTTTGAATCAGTATGTTAATGTTAGGATGTAAAAATAATTTCCCCTTAATTAATCCTTTATGTATTGATTGTAAGATGTCCAACTTTTATGATCATTACTGTTATTTACTAGCATCAAGTATCAAAATTCACAATAACTTTATGCTCTGTCTTTATTGTATATATGTATGAATATTTATATGAATACAATAAGTTTAAACCAAGACTAATCGAGACAGATTGAGACTCGATCAGTTAATTTCAGACTTAGAAAGACTTTGATCGAGACACAAAGTTATTTGAACACAAGTTGAGACTGGTCGAGTACTTTTCAGTACAAAGCAAAATGTGCTTGTTTCAGACATTCATTGTTTTGTAGTGATAGGAAGTAAGGACAGTAAGGATAGTACCCCTATCAAATACTTCTAAGAATTAAATTAAACAAGTTGAAACCTGCCAGGCGGGTAGGGTGACTGCCGTAAATAAGAACAATGAAAATAAGAAAATAAAGTAATAAAAGTGCACTGAAGAGACAATTTTTTTAATTGCCATTAACAGAATTTAAATTTAATGCAACTTCGGTATTGTTGGTCAGACAGAAACAATTTTGCACTATAACAGTGATATAAAAGTTGTTACTTTTCTGTTCTGCATACGATAATCTTCATGTCACTAGTTTTACATTTTACGATAAGTTTTCTTGATACATAAAATGAACACCGAGGGTTGTTTATTCAAACAAAAATCTAATTATTCTGTAAAGGTGACATATTTATAAAAACAACACAAAATGTCTTTCGATTGTTCTTTCATCAACGAGTAAATTGATATTTAACCCTATGTTTTAGGTCTGATAGTGGCTGTGATGGACCATGAACACTTCTTATTGAAGCTTCTATACAAACAGAAGAAAAATGTTACAAATGAATTAAAGAAGACAAAAGCTGATATGAAAAAAATACAGGTAACAAATCACAGATCATTGTTACTTTAAACATATTCATTAGTAAATGGCACATGTATCAAAATACAATTACAACAGAAAAAATAACAGGATTTGGTAACAAGCTAAATGTATTTTTTTTTTTCAAAACCATTTCCTAAATCCTTTCATTAAAATACCATCGCTATTTGAAATATTGTATTTATTTTGGCCTTTTACTTTAAAGAACTTCATTTTAGATGCAAATTAAATGTGTATATGGTGTCTGATTGATTGGCATTAGATATTCGTAAAATAAGCTTAGATCGAGCAACAAAGTATCTAGGACCATTCATTTTAGTTAGAAATCATCAATATGTGAAAATCAACCGTTTCTTGATTTTGCTTTAAATACATTAATGAAAAACATCTTTTTTATTAATAGGCAACTTTTCAGGGATAATTTCATAATTTTCTTTTACAGATTAAAATAAATTCCTTCTGAACTGTATAAGCATATCACCATAACATTAAACTTCTTATTTGCAGTTCTTTCTATGCAATCCAATGCTTATAAATGAAGGTATTATAAATAGCTTTTAATTTCAAAATTATCAATTTCCCTAACATGGACAGTAATATTCCAGCCTATCCTGCTTACGGAGTGTATGTTTCACAACTGATTCGAGAGCTAGCACAAATTATACATACTTTTGTCATTAGACATAGCTATCTCCGTGACCGCCTTTTTAATCCAGGCTTTAAAAAAATTCGACTCATGCGGTCATTAAAAAAGTTCTTTGATAGGTATCAGTCCCTTGTGGAAAAACTGTAAGTTTCGATCTGAATATCTGTTTCAAGATTTTTTTTTTTTGCTTAATACTTAGATGATCATTTCTTTTAAATGTGTACGACCTTTCAATACCAATTGCTGCTGAGTTGCTACCGGACACTACCGCAATGGAAGGGGAGGTTTGGCACGCCATGAAACCGGTTTAACCCACCATCGCTTTTGAAATGTCTGTACCAACTCGGGACCATTGCAGTCGACAATTTGTGCGATGGTTTCCACCTGATTTGTCTCTTTGTCTAATGGACTTCGGCTCATGGCAACACTGATCGGTAATTTTGTTATCCCTTTACTAAATAAATGTAGGACATCTACATTGGAGAGACATAATTTGTCGAACTGCGCATATGCAGAATCCGAATTAACAGCAACTTCGGTATTTTGTATTCATTAACACTTGGCCAATGCCTCTGCCGTTGGACTATTAGTCCCCGAGTGTATCACCAACCCAGTAGCCAGTACTTCGGTGCTGACCCAAAAACCGATTTTATTTGGAAACTTGCAATATCTAAATTTAACAAAATTTTGTTCAAAACTAAGGAGCATCTCCCTCTTGCATAGCTCTGTCCTTAGCTGATGTTGGCTTTTCTATTTAGATTTAATTGATTATTATTTATTCTCTTTCAACCTTTTCAGCCTTTCAAGGTTTGGGTACCCAAAACCGGTTTAACCCTACTGCTGGCTTTTGCTAGTACCGGTACGAAGTCCGGCTGTCCCGAGTTCCTATCGTTGTCTACGTTTGTTTTTTGTCTTATACGTGTTTTTCTTGTGTAGTGCCCTAGCAAATTGTTGCATGTAATTATAATTTTCAGCCATTGTAGGTGTTTCCTGTTATCCATTTTTTTTAACATTTACACATATTTGGGTATATAATGATTTCCCAATATTTTGATTAAATCTGCACTGAAGATAAATAAGTTGTCGAAATGTGCATATGCAGAATCCAAATTTACAGCAACTTAGTTATTTTCAATTTGATATAATTGAAGCAATAAAGAATTCGAAAACAGTTTACTACTTTAATTTTTATTTATTTTTTTTTAGCAAAGTTTTGATATTGTAAAGAAGATGGCCATAAACGAAGGAGTACCAGAACAAAAGATAGGACAACACTTAGGTGAGAAATGCTACAATTTATATTAAATATTAACTATTCGTTTAATAAATGGCTTAAAGCTAAGTTATTTTTAGCATATAAAAGACCATTGGGAAATTCCTTATTCATTTTGATAGAATATTACACAATTATGATAGAAATAATCGTTTTAATAAGTTTATATTCTGCATTTTCCGAGATTTCGGATTCACAGCGCAAAAAAATTAAATGAGGCAAGACAAAAATATTTTCATCAATATCTTACTATTCAAATTTGATATCTTTAAGACAAGTCCATATGAATCGTGGAAACAGAAACATTTTTATTTGTCAAAAGAAAAAGAACAGAAAGCAAATAAAACAGATAAGCATCACTTGAAATAATTTATATTGAAATACACCACTCTGACAAGGGAAGTAATTTAAGATAATTTATCTATGAAGTCTGTTATGCTTACTGTAGTTTTAGCATATTTTTATTCGTTGTTGAGAAAGAAAACACAATACATTTGAAAATGCTCAAGAGAAGTTTACTGAATGGACAAATATTTTGTTGACTTTTTTCC
Source organism: Modiolus philippinarum (assembly GCA_002080025.1). Lineage (NCBI taxonomy): Eukaryota > Metazoa > Mollusca > Bivalvia > Mytilida > Modiolidae > Modiolus > Modiolus philippinarum. Next base: position 95,086 of record MJUU01073928.1, read on the forward strand.
CCAAATGGATAAGAATTCATTTGTTTTTTTGGTTTTTTTTTTTTCAGAAGAGAAGGTTGTTTCCCTTATAAAGAACGAAAAATTATATTTCAGTCTCGCGTAAATCGTCATGAATGTTCTCTACTGTATAAAAATAGCAATTTACGAAAACTGTACTGGAGCAACTTGTACAAGAAAGGGAACAATGGTAATCAAATTTGAATTACAAAAAGTATTTCCGCCCGATGCGTGAAAAAGACCTCAATAACAATGGAACCCTAGAAATCCAACATTAGATATTAGTATTTCATAAATTACCAACAGTAACTCCCCCTCCTCCGGATATTTCAAAAGTTGGCAGGTATCGTTATTTGAAAAGGTTAATAATCAGGGTTTGTAAGTTTCGTTAGGTTTTAAACTTCCAGGTACAATAACTGTGTTTAGAAGTTGCATTTTATACGAAGATATATGTAGTTTTCAACATAAATATGAACGTCATAAACCTGGAAAGTCATCCGTTAGTGCGAAACGTTTTTGAATAATAACGACGATACATGCTTACTCTATTGCACAGAGTATGTTTAATGTTGTTAAAAGTTGTTGTTGTTTTTCAGCTTTTCTTCAGACAGGGAAACCTAAGAGAAAAATTTCCGATACATGTCTTCCTTTATTCAATATTCAGTCAATATGGAATACATCACGATCGTCTATACATTCTGGTAGACAAATTAGATTCAACAGTACGTCCAAGGTGAGAGAAGGAGTCAACAGTGATCTGCCATTAAATAACGGCATTGTAGGAAACATAGCTGAAAATAAAAATTCTACAGAAAATGGTAAATATTACCAGAAGTATTGAATATGTATAAAAGATATTTTCATTCATGATAAAATTCAACTAAAAATTTCAATAAGAAAGTACGCATAATGAAATTTACCGCAGCTTAAATAGCTTAAGCTATTTGTTATAAATAAAACAGTTATGAAATATATTTATCATTTGTAATTTTTTTCCGCCACTTTTGATATATTAACCGAGATGATCAAACTTCAAAGGACAAATATTTTCCATAGACCTTTATGTTAATTGCACTCAAATTTTATAGAATGCGAAATGGAATGACGGACGAGTGATTTACACAAACCATCACACCAATTAAGAGACTCCAATATATTATTTGCATACAGGATGCTTGTTTATTTTTTATTTGGATGAGAAATGGGTATACAATATTGATTTGTTTACGAATCAAAGTAAAATGTTTACAACTGGTTAAAATTGGAAATAAAAATTAAAGACTAAATTAAATAAATGTCAATATACCGTTTACTGTAATAACAGTAAAATGTTTACGTTAAAAAAGCTTTTGGTGATAATTTATGAAGTACTAACTTGACATTGTTTTGCTAAGAATCGAGATTGATGGATCCCAAGAAAATTTGTCATCAGATATTTGAAAAAAGACAAACAGTAACACTGCTCCCTCCTTATCGTTCAAAAGTGGTTATGTTTGGTTATAGGTTATTTGAAAAAAAAGCTTCATCATTAGATATAGTGTCTGTAATAAGCAATAAAGGAATATGGAATAAATGAACTTGTGACAAAGCTTCTACAAATACATGGTAAGGCAAAGCAATGGAACAGCCCTTTTATTGTTGTTCTTGATTTAGAAGTCACCACGAGGCCTTCAACAGTGAGCTTTGCTCAACCCTCATAGCAAGTTCAAGAAATTCTCTGTGCCGATTTCAGTGGAATTTCCTTGCTAGATGTCGAGCATCGCTCCATCCATGCCTTTTTACCCATGGACGCGGGATCGGTAACAAATGAAGTCTATGGCACGCGATAGTAACAAAAATGCGGTATACCTAGTATTTCGAACGGAAACTAGGGTTTTTTTTTTTGCGAAATACTAGGTATACCGCACGTTAACTATGGGTTTCCGATCGGTACACACAGTTTTCAGTTTTCGACGAAAACCCTAGTTTTCGACGAAAACCCTAGTTTTCGTTTGAAATTGAACGGAAACTAGGGGTTTGCGACGGAAACCCATAGTTTCCGACCGGTATAGTTAATTCGAGTTAAAAGCGAAAACGCTATTCATAGTTTTAGCCAATGAGAAACGAGAAACGGAAATCGCTATTTGATATTTAGCGTTCGTCCAATCAGAAACGGAAAACGGTACTCAGGGTTTAATCAAACCAATCAGAATCGTTTTTTCTGTTTATCGCTTATATCTCTCTCTCTCTCTCTTTTTATTCAAATTTCGTATCTTTTATTTATCTTATATATTTTGATATTATAAATTAATTATCAAATAGAGTTGACAAATTTAGGTGCGAATAGATATCAGATTAGCGGGTCCTGAGAGAATTCGATCTCGACTGTCTATATTCACCTTCACCAGGTAAAAGTTGTGAAATATCGCTGTTTTAGACTTAGTTTAAAAAGAATATTCAATTTAACTAGTCTATAGAGCAAAAAATTTTATTTTCATATAACTGGATGTGTACCTGCTTCAAAATCTTACTATTCATACCTTTTCTATGCTAAATTTGATGATTTTTGTATTTAGCAACATATCAAACTTCTTCGCAAGGATATAATGAAGCAAAATTTTAAAAACTTTTTTGACATTTTTAAGGAGGTAGTATAAACCGTCGACTAAAAATTTTACTTTTCTTATCTTTTTAACGCTAAAATTCATCAAGTTTTTAGTTCGGGAATTATAAAACTCCTCTCAAAGGATACTATAATGTAAAATTTTCAAAACACTGAATTGTTTTTGTCATTTTTAAAGACTGAGTTTGAACCACTGATTAAAAAATCTAACAATTCTGTTTATTCTATGCTAAATTTCATATTTTTTTTATTTCCCAACATATAAAACTCTTTCGAAAGGATATCATGAAGTAAAATTTTCAGACACTTTATTGTTTTTGTCATTTTTATAGAGTAAGTTTAAACCGTAAACTTAAAATTATACTTTTCATTCCTCTTAAATGCTAAAATTCATGAAATTTTTAACTTCCAAATTATAAAACTCCTTGGAAAGGATATGTTGAAGAGAAGTTTTAAATTACTGAATTGTTTTGATCATTTATAAGACCGAGTTTTTAGGGTTTTTTAACTGCTTATCAAATTATTTATTTTTCATACAAAGTCTCATGATTTTTTTTTAATTTCGAAACACAGTACACATCAAATTATATGAAAATAAAAATCTTTGCTCTATAGATTAGTTAAATTGAATATTCTTTTTAAACTAAGTCGACCAAAACGGCGATATTTCACAACTTTTAAACTGGTGAAGGTAAATTTAGACAGTCGAGATCGAATCCTCTCAGGACTCGCAATTTGATATCCATTCGCCCCTAAATTTGTCAAATGTACAACTCTATTTGATAATTAATTTATAGTATCAAAATATATAAAATAAATAAAATATACAAAATTTGCATAAAATAGAGAGAAATATAAGCGATAAACAGAAAAAAACGATTTTGATTGGTTTAATTAAACCCTGAGTACCGTTTTCCTTTTCTGATTGGACGAACGTTAAATATCAAATAGCGATTTCCGTTTCTCGTTTCTCATTGGCTAAAACTATGAATAGCGTTTTCGCTTTAAACTCGAATTAACGATACCGATCGGAAACTATGGGTTTCCGTCGCAAACCCCTAGTTTCCGTTCAATTTCAATCGAAAACTAAGGTTTTCGTCGAAACTATGTATACCGATCGGAAACCCATGGTTAACGTGCGGTATACCTAGTATTTCGCAGGAAAACCCCTAGTTTCCGTTCGAAATACTAGGTATACCGCATTTTTGTTACTATCGCGTGCCACAGAAGTCTAGTTAGGACGTAAATTTCCGGAAATTGTAATTTGTACGAATATATATATGACGTATTAAACATGAACTTCATATTTCTCAAACGTCATCTTTTGGCGGGAATAGCAATTAAAACGTGAATTGTGGGTGAATCATGACAACATTTAAAGACTATATTGCAACAAGAATATGTCATAATGATAAGGTTGTTGTTGCTTTCAGCTCTTCCTCAGACAGGGAAACCTAAAAGAAAAATATCCGATTCTAGTCTTCCTTTCAATATTCAATCAACATGGAATACATCAAGATCGTCTATACATTCTGGTACACAGACTGGAAACAACAACACATCCAAGCAGACAGAAGGAGACAACAGTGATATGTCAATAAACAACGACACTGTAAAAAACAAAGCTGAAAGGCAGAATTCTGCAGACAATGGTAAATACATGAAATAGTAGCAGAAGGATTAAAACGTCATTCATAATGGAATTCTACTAGACATTTTGATAAAAAGTGCGCACATCGAAATCGCAACGGCTAAAATAATTTAAATTTTTAAAAAATGCGATTTAGGAGTGTTGCATGCATCATAACGCAAACCGACAAACCAATGAAAATGTACCACATACATTGACGATTTATAACTTTATTTATAAATGGTGCTTGTTTTTTGTTTATTCTAATGGACCAAATGGCAAACATTTTTGATTGGTTTACGAATTTGTTTAGCTTAAAATGATAATATTCAGACGTAATGGCTAGATACCGTGTATTGTAATGAAAAAAAAATGTTTTAAGGTAAAAAAAAGTTTTTTGCAACTTAATTAAATATGATGATTACTTTTTGTTTGAAATGGAAATTAATGGTCCTTAGAAAATCTATCTTGAGATATTTGATAAACGCAACTTTCTCCTGTTATTTGAAAAGTTGTTAGGTATGGTTATTTGAAAAGAAGCTTAATTGCAACATGCGTAGGATCTGTAGGACATATATTATAGCAATATCAATTAATTCAACAATTATTGCGAAAATTCGACCAACGCGCGACAACTCTTGATACATAACGAATTTTCCTGTGCAGTTAGTGCAAAATATTTCAAAAATTAATCGCTCTCAAAAAGATAAATAAATAATCATGAAAATTGGTAGAAAAATCAGTTTTTGCATAATCTATCTATTTGCCAATCGGTGACGAAAGGGAGGGGTCAACCAATTCCAAGTAAAAGTGAAAAATCAATGTTATTCCTCAAAAGCTAGAAACAAAATAAACGATAAAAAAGGCCTTTCTGTATTAGTTCAGGTGGAAAAGAGAAATTTAGACACATACTGTTTTCAAGTTTAAGATACTGTCGTTTGTTTTTCTAAAGTCTTCTTATACAGAGAAAACTTTTCACCCAAACTCATATTAAACAGTTTTTATTTCAAAGAGTTATCGAACATGCATGTCTATTTTGGTAGCTATATAATAAGTCTTGTCATGATTAACTTTTGTATACAAAAAACGGTATCTGGGAGTTTCATTTTGTAGGAAGATATATCGCTATGACGTCTTAAAAAAAACTGAACGTCATAATTCTCAAACGTCATTTTGTGGCGGGAAACTTTTTCAAGTAGCAATGCTGACGCGAATTTGTACATATTGAGACTAACAGACTTTATCAAAGCGTTGTTCCATTTGCTTAATCTTATCACGTATTTATAGGGATTTTGTCCCATGTACATTTACTCCATATCCCTGCATTTGTTTATTTATGCAAACAAACGTATATGTCATATGTCATATAAATGAAAGTTTTGTTGCTTTTCAGCTCTACCTCAGACAGTGAAACCTAAACGAAAAATTTCCGATACGTGTCTTCCTGTGTTTTATACTCAGTCAACATTAAAGAGATCGTCCATACATTCTGGTAGACAAATTGGAAACAACAACACATTAAAGCCCAGAGATGGAGACAACAGTTATGTAACATCAAACAATGACATTGTAGGACAAATGGCTGAAAATCAGAATTCTACAGAAAATGGTAAATACTAGTAGTAGCAGAAACATTAAATATGTGTAAAACATATATTTTATTTATAATAAAAAAAACTACGGAAAATTCTAATATATAGAAGAGCGCACAACGAAATTTGTAGCAGTAACAGTAGATGTAGATACTATGTTTTTAATCAGACGATAATTTAATACATATGTATATATGTAGCATTTTCGATTTTTGCCCCTAGTCCCTACCTTTAGTATATTTATCTAAATAATCAAACTTTAAGGATTAAAATTTCCCAATAGATCTTAGTGCTAATTTCACTCAAATTTGAAAGCAATGCGATGTCGGAGTTATGCATGATTAATTTACGCGAACCAGCCAACCAATGGAATGGCACAACATATATTGAAGGTGGATAACTTATTCGCATACAAATTTTAGTTTACCGGTTATTCGGATGACCAATGGGCAACTAATTTTGCAAATTTACATACAATTGTTTAAGTTAAACTGAGAACAAAATTGGACAATCTATTGTCCATATAATAAATAAGTTTTTTAAAAGATTTTAAGTTTAAAAAGTTTTTAGTCACATTTTACTAATGATTATTTTTAGTAAAAAATCGGGATTAATGAAAACCTAGAAAATCTTTCATATGATATTGATAAATGAAAATAGTAACGCCATTCCTCTGAATAATTCAAAAATTGGCTGGTGCAGTTGTTTGAAAAAAAAAAATTGAAAAAAAGCTATCTCAAGTCAGGAATATTTTGGTCATTGGCTTGTCCTTGTCTTCTTATAAAATTTTAGTTTCTTGATATTTGGGTTATTGGATGTGGTTTGTTTCCATTGATTTATTCACTCTTTTACCTTTTTCGGGCCATTTAGGGCTTGCTATATGGTGTGAAATTCCTCACTGGTTGAAGACCGTACGGTGAGCCCTAGATGCTTTGTTTTGGGTCGTTTTAACCTGGATATGGGATGTTGTCTCCTTGACATTTACCCCATATCCTTTCTTTGTCATATTTACAACCATATGTAGGTCCTCTCATGTTTTTAACTTCCTGGTACAAAAACTGTATCTGGAAGTTGCAGTTTGTATGCAATATATGACGTTTAGAAAAACGAACGTCATAGTTCCCAAGTGTCATCTTTTGACAGGAAACGTTTTCGAATTACACTTATAACATAACGTGAATTCTTGGTGTCAAACCTATTGCAAGAATTTGTTATATTGATAAATTACAATATACCGAAGTTACTGTGAATTCAGTTTCTGCATATGAACATTTCAACAACTGTTGACTCTTCAGTGCAGATCAAATCAATATATTTAGAAATCCATGAAGCGAAATATTTGTAAAAGCTGAAAGAGAACACATAATCTATAGGATCTAAATAGAAAGCCAAAATTAGCTTAGGACAAAGCTATGAAAGAGATACTCCTTAAAATAAATTTTTTTTTCGTGCCAGCACCGAAATACTGGCTGCTGCGTTGGTGAATACTCTCATGGACTAACAGTCCAACAACAGAGGCATCGGCCCAATGGTAATAAATAACTAAATACCAAAGTTATTGTGAATTTAGTTTCTGGATTTTACCCTTTCGACAAATTATGTCTCTTAAGTGCAGTTTAAATTACTGTATTTGTAATTATTAAAAGTTGTTGTTGTGTTTCAGTTGTTCAACAGACAAGGAAACCTAAAAGAAAAATTGCCAATACGAGTCTTCCTTTGTTTCATACTCAATCAACATTTGATACTCCAAGAACGTCTAAACCTTCCGACAGACAGGTGGAATACAACAACACATACAAACTGGGAGACAACAGTGATGTGCCAATAAACAAAGACATTGTAGGAAATATAGCTGAGAATCCTGATTTTACAGAAATTGTGAATAGAAACAGAAGTATTGAAAATGTCATTCATGAAACAAAAAACTTATACAAAAAATTATAATAAAGAGTACGCACAACGAATTTTGTCGCAGCTAAAATCGATGTAGCTATTTTTCTAAAGAAGACAATAATATTATATTTTATTGAGTAATAATATGATTAATTTTTTTGCTAGAAAATCAGTTTACTCCCGTCTCAGTGTAGTGTTTTTGGTTAATCAAGAGCCCTAGGGCATTATAATGAAAGATACATGTGTTCAGTTAATCAGATATATTCCATCTGTTTTACTCAAATTTGTGAGATTTAAAAAGAAAGAAAACCTTTTCATCTTTTGTTGTAAAATTATAGAAATGTATGACCCTAATCGGAAAAAAACAGCTATGGCATAGTATCTTTTAACGCAAACAAAACAAAAGATATTTGAAGACCAGTCGTGGCAAAGGACAAGGTACGTTTTGGGTCAAAATCTGCCCTAAAAATTGAAAAAAAATAAAACAAAACGCGTTCTAAAATAGAAAAGGAAAATCTATTTGTCCTTTTTTCAAGGAAGATTTGAAATACTCTTCCAAACAGTTGCTTTAATCAAGAATCCCCCTTTAAATGACACAGATTATGCCTACACAAACATAGCTGATACTTTAATATAGCTATATGATGATGGAAATTTCTTTTATAAATTTTTATCAGCTTCTTGTTGTGTTGGTCTATAACAGAAATTTCCATTATCAACAATCATAATGGAAATTTCTGTTATAAGAACACCATTGCTAGAAGATAACCTTTGGTTTGATGATAGAAATTTCTACTGAATCTTGATAGTAGAAATTTCTACTGAATAAAAGAAATTTCCATTGAAGGATAGAAATTTCTACTGAATGATAGAAATTTCCATTGAATGATAGAAATTTCTACTGAATGATAGAAATTTCCTTTGAATGATAGAAATTTCCACTGAATCATTGAAGATAGAAATTTCTGTCATACGACTTGATGACAGATCGTCCCCACAATTATGGAAATTGGCCAGGCCGAAAAATCAATGCATCATTTAGCAATTATTCAACGTGAATGTAAAATTATCTATTTGTAGCACCAAGTCAATGAGTCTTTTATTTATAACTCTTAGAATTATATGTTATCATAATCATGGCACATACTATTACATCGATGTCTCACTTTTTCGACATAAGTTTTATTTTATTTTTTATTTTATTTTTTTTTTTTGGGATAAAAATGTGAATACCTCTTGTTTGGTCAAAAGTGATTGCACCAGGTCTTGCTACTGTAACTTATTGTCAAGACAAATTCAGGCCTATCGATATTACAATACACTTGCAAGAAAAATCAACTAGAAAGGTAAAGAGGTGTGGCCACTTTCCCCCAAATGTATTTCCTACAGCATACCAATTTCGTGAAGGCATTAAATCTTTTTCCAAAATTGTTTCACCAGGTCATCTGCTATGTATTCACTTGCATAACAAAATCAACTCAAATGCATTTACATACTTTTAGATGAGAGATTCAGTCACTGACCTTGCCAATGATTTTGACAATTTCTATAGATCTTTGTTACAATTCGTTTAAAAGCACCTCCAGCATCAAACTTAACGCCATATTGAAGGGCAAATGTTTAAACTCACAACAAAAATTTTGCTTCTGGTCTTGGTGTCCTTCGAAGAGTACCATCTTCCTGAATACTGTAAAATGGCTTAAATGAACGCAAAAGGCTATTTACATCTAATATGTCAGAAAAGTGTTGCATTTTATTCCTGACTCGGACGTACACGTACAACAGACCATATATATAGCACCAGATTCTTGACACCATTTGAGCATAATTTGTAAAAGGCCAATCATGGGAACACAATTAGCCATACTTCTTTATCTCAATAGTCCAAACACCATCAACACAGACATATGAAACTTAAGTATCCCTTTTAACACTTGTCACACGTCTTGACATCCAAATTTTAAAAGTCAGTATAATAAAAAAAAAA
>MJUU01073929.1:0-18408 GCA_002080025.1 Modiolus philippinarum
CATATATCCTAGAATTCTTTTAGTTACAATAATGACTATCAATAGGTATATGTAGAAAATAATGAAAAAAATATGCCAAGGGTGTATAACAACTGTTTTCTTTGTCAAACAGGGAGTGCGGGGATAGCTGTCGTTTCCGACAACATCTAGTTTACCTATGGGGTCAAATGTTTAGCTATGTTCTCCATTAGCACCCACGTTTTTTGTCTGATCCTATTGAAATGAATCATTTTTTTGCAACGGACCTTCTATACATATAAAATAAAGAGTGCTGTGCGGCAGTTCGTGTAAGCATAAATAAACAAACGAGTTAAAATTCTTGGCGAACTGCGATAAAAGGTAAAACAAAAAATATATACACATATCAAAACATAAAAGATTAAAAACAAGCAGACAGAGGCAGGGATTTGCCAAGATCATCGACATTGATGTCTTCAAGGGGCCGTGGAAGAGAAACAAAATGGAATACAGGTAAAATAAATTTGAAGTTTATAGTTTAGAGTAATTGTTTATAGGTAAAATAAATTAGACGTTCATTGTTTAGACAGTGGAGCCCAATAGTTGAAGAAATCCCCAAATCGGTAGGAGCAGGAAATTTAGCCCTCAACACAAAATAAAAATTAATCAAAAGAAAATATATATCAAAAAAGTATTGAAATAACAAATATATTGTAAAAATAAATAAAATTAAATACCAGTCCAAGGATAGTACATTAAACCCAAGTTTTTATATTTATACCTTTGGGGTTTTGGGTACCCAGAGTGAATATAATCTGTCGTGAACTGTCAACCTGAGTAAGGACTGTAACGCTCATGTCGTACATGGAATGTTGGTGAAACCTGAAATGGTTACCGACGGGTGTGTGTTTGTGAGCTGTTACGGATCGAAGATGGTCAGAAAAGCGATCACCCAGTCTGCAGCAAGTCTCACCAACATATATTTTGTGACACCGTCTACATACTATGGCATATATCACATTCTTGCTGGACACTAAGTGATCTCTTAAACTTTTTCCTTTGCAATAGGCTGTTATTGGCAAAGATGGAAATATTTCAGCCATCAGTGGATCATCTTGTATAATTTTTTTGAAATTCTGTACTTATATGTTCTGTATAGCGACATTGTTAGAATGGTAAGTTGGAACTAAAGGTATTCTTTTGCTGTTTTCTTTTTTCTTTTTGTCATTGCCTTTCTGTGAGAAATTGTATTAACAGCTCTTTACACCAGCATTCCTAACAATGACGCATGCACTTCTAGTGGTCAAGCATTTTCTCAATAGAAAACCCAATCCGTATGCGTCCACAGACATTATTTTCAAACTCACAGAGATTAGTCCTTACTCTCCATACGTTTCAATTTAATGATAATTTTTATTCTCAAATTGGTGGAGTTGTGATGGGAACGAAAATGGGCCTCAGCTTGGCTTGCATTTTTGTCGGTTTTTGGAAGAAAAGATGTTCTCAGAGTTCACTGGACCACTTCCGGATTTATACAAAAGATTTATTGATGATGTATTTGGTGCTTCCTCATAAGGTCAAAAACTGGAGACATTCATCCATTTTGTGTCGACTTATCATCCAGCTATCAAGTACACTTTCGACATCAGTGAATCTAAACTCTCCTTTCTTGACATTCAATGTGTGATTCATGAAAACGTACTATCGACATCAGTTTTTCACAAACCAACCGATGCACACTCTTATTTGGATTATTCTTCCTGTCATCCTTCAAGTTGCAAAGACGCTATCCCTAAATCTCAATTCATGCGGCTCAGACGTATTTGCAGTAATGACAAGGACTTCGAATCACAGTGTGCCCTGATGTCTGAATTCTTCATTTGGAGAGGGTATCCAATGGAAGTGATTTCCAGGGCTGTTGACTCTGTTACTACAATTTCTCGCAGAAAGGCAATGACAAAAAAAGAAAAAAGAAAACAGCGAAAGAATACCTTTAGTTCTAACTTACCATCCTCACAATGTCGACATACAGAAAATATAAGTACAGAATTTCAAAAAAAAATATACAAGATGATCCACTTTTGGCTGAAATATTTCCATCTTTGCCAATTACAGCCTATCGCAAAGGATAAAGTTTAAAAGATCACTTAGTGTCCAGCAAAATCAAGACCGACCAGACCAGTAACAACAAGTCATATAGGGGAACACGACTTTGTGGTCGCAAGATCTGTCGAACTTTTCCCTTTACTATGGAAACGGAATTCATCAAGGGTCCTGATGGTTCTTACAAAATCAGTTCTGGTTATACTTGTATAACCAAGAGTGTGATATATGCCATAGTATGTAGACGGTGGCACAAAATATATGTTGGCGAGACTTGTCGCAGACTGGGTGATCGCTTTGCTGAGCATCTTCGATCCGTAACAGCTCACAAAGACATACCCGTCGGTAACAATTTCAGGTTTCACCAGCATTCCATGGACGACATGAGCGTGACAGTCCTTACTCAGATTGACAGTTCACGACAACAGCGACAACAATTAGACAGGTTATATTCACTCTGGGTACCCCAAACCCCAAAGGTATAAATATAAAAACTAGTGTTTAATGTACTATCCTTGGACTGGTATCTTCAATTTTATTCATTTTTACATTATATTTGTTATTTCAATACTTTTTTTATATATATTTTCTTTTGATTGATTTTTATTTCGTGTTGAGGGCTAAATTTCCAGCTCCTACCGATTTGGGGATTTCTTCAACTATTGGGCTCCATTGTAAAACAATGAACGTCTAATTTATTTTACCTATAAACAATTACTCTAAACTATAAACATCAAATTTATTTTACCTGTATTCCACTTGTGACTTCTCAGCCATTTTGTTTCTCTTCCATGGCCCCTTGAAGACATCAATGTCGATGATCTTGGCCAATCCCTGCCTCTGTCTGCTTGTTTTTTAATCTTTTATGTTTTGATATGTGTATATATTTTTTGTTTTACCTTTTATCGCAGTTCGACAAGTATTTTAACTCGTTTGTTTATTTCTATACATATAGTTAAATTTGCTTGATTGGTTTCAGAGATGATGATTAAAAGGACGGTTATTTCAAACCTAGCTCAAATGTTAAACTATGTTCTGCACTGGAAGCCATGTTTTTTGTCGGGAGGAACTGAAATGAGCAATTTTTGTAAAGTACCTTCCGTACATCATTCCTGTAAAGATTGGTTGAATTTGCTTCAGTGGTGTCAGAGCAGAAAATGAAAAAGTGATTTTCCATAGGGTCTAATGTTAAACTATGTTTTGTGATGGCGGACATGTTTTCGGCAATCTATGTGAAGGACCTTCCATACACCATTCCTGTAAAGTTTGGTTCAATTTGCTAAAGCAGCTTCAGAGGAGATAGCAAATATATGCTTTCCCCATAGGGTTCAATGTTTTTTAAACTATGTTCTTTGCTGACGGTCATGTTTTAGTCGATCGGAAAAATTTCGGCAATCTACATTAAGGACCTTCCATAAATCATTCCTATAAAGTTTAGTTCACATCAACCATATTGATATGTATGATGCAATTTGGGATGACAACAACAATGAATACTTCGGATGCAGTCTGTAAACTACAATTTATGCATGACTCAATCTGTTATAAAGAATGATTAAAGTCCATTCAATTTGCTTCAGTAGCTTCAGAGGAGATAACAAATATATGCTTTACCCATAGGGTCCCATGTTAAACTATATTCTATGCTGGCGGCCATGATTTTAGCGTATTGGAAAAATTTCGGTAATCTAAGTAAAGGACCTTCCATACATCATTCCTCTAAAGTTTGGTTCAATTTGCTTCAGTAGCTTCAGAGGAGTTATCCAATATATGCTTTTATCCCATAGGGTGCCATGTAAAACTATGTTCTCCGCTGGCGGCCATGTGTTTTAGCAGATCGGAAAAATCTCGGTAATCTAAGTAAAGGACCTTCCATACATCATTCCTGTAAAGTTTGATTCAATTTGCTTCAGTGGCCTCAGAGGAGATAGCAAATATATGCTTTTTCCCATAGGGTCCCATGTTAAATTATATTCTGCGCTGGCGGCCATATTTTTAGCCGATCGGAAATTTTCGGCAATCTACATAAAGGACCTTCCAAACATCATTCCTGTAAAGTTTGGTTCAATTTGCTTCAGTAGCTTCAGAGGAGATAGCAAATATATGCTTTTCCCATAGGGTCCCGTGTTAAACTATGTTCTGCGCTGGCGGCCATTCTTTTTTTTTTTGGTGGATCGGAAAATTTTCAGTAATCTAAGTAAAAGACCTTCCATACATCATTCCTGTAAAGTTTGGTTGAGTTTTGTTCTGTTGTTGCAGAAGAGATAGCCAAAATGTGTATTTTCCCATAGGGTCCAATGTTAAAACTATGTTCGGCCCTGGCGGCCCTGTTTTTGGCGGATCGGAAAAATTTCGGCAATCTTTGTGAAGACCTACCATACATCATTCCTGTGAAGTTTGGTTAAAATTGGTCCAGTGATTTCAGAGGAGATGGTCAAAATGTGAAAAAGTTTCGGACGACGACCATGACGGACGACGGACACCAAGTGATGGCAAAAGCTAACATGGATGAAGAACAATAATGAAAGCGTTGTTCCTTGCTTGTTTTTTACCATGTATTTGTAGAGACTTTGTCTCATGTGCATTTACTCCATATCCTTTCATTCACTATCAATCCGGTAAGACGATAAGCACAACTAGGCATGGTGGTCAACAATCTTGTGAGGTTTGGTTGAAATCCTATGACAGCTGAAGAAGATTTGGCGTCCACAAAATAAATCTTGAAAAATTCTAATTCAAAAAGTGCCCTAACTCCCACAAAAAAATGGGCCGATAAATCCGACAAGACGATATGCACAACATGGTATGATGGTCAACAATTCTGTGAAGTTTGGTTGAAATCTAATGAAAGATGTAGGAGAATTTGCGTCCTGAAATTAAATTTTGTAAAATTCTAAGTAAAAAAGGGGCATAATTCCCACAAAAATAATTAAGTAGATTAATCCGGCTAGACGATATGTACAAGCAGGCATGATGGTCAACACGGGGGGTCAACCATCTTGTGAAGTTTGGTTGAGATCAAATGAAAGATGTAGGAGAATGGGCGTCCGTAAACTTTGTGACAGGCGGACGACAGACGGAAAAAAACAGACACAATATGTCTCCCCCTCATTTAAGAATATAAACAAACATTACACAGAACATCAGAATTTAGAAAAAAGCTAGTGGATGTAATATCTTATGAAACATATTTTTTTTAGCATTTGAGCTTTCCGATATCTAACTCACAGTAAATTCTTCATCAAAAAGACAATCACTTCTTTGATCTTGTTATTATATGCAAATTATGATACTTCCATCAACAAAGTTAAAAGGGTATATAGGAATTACATTTTCTGTGTGTCTGTCTTGGATCAAATCAGCTTCGTCGAGAATAAATTTTGAACAATTGCACCAAGGATTTTTTTAAAAGTGGTGTGTGAATGCATCATGGAAAGGCGATACATCTTTGACCAAAACAAATCACTTTGTTTTTGTCTTTGAATTTGTGACCTCTATAAGTATAGAAATAACATTTCCAAAACTACGGTAAAGTTTAATTCTCGAAATGAACATTACGAAAACTTATGTGTCTTCAGTGAAGATAAAATCAAAGCACCTTGGAAGTTCAGTTTTGATATTTAAACTATATGTTCAATCGATGTTATGTAGACAGCATTTGTATTTCAAGCTTGGTATGCGGATACATCAAGCGCAAGCTCCGAAAAAAAACTTAATTAACAAGATCACTGTGACCTCAATCTTGACACTTTAGCTTTAAAACATGGGCTGATGCGTTACCTCTGAAGTATAGAAGTTGATATACGCGAATATATAGAAAAAACTGTTGTGTCAATAACGCAAAAAATCTCTGATGTATTGATTTAGACCTATACAGCCCGGATGATAGTTTATTAGCCTAATCTTTCCCCATTCTGGTACATGTTGGCACTTCACTTTTTGAAGCTTATAATCACATACCAAAAAGGGCAACAAGGTAAATACCTCTTGCGACTAAAAATGAAAAAGCTTCGAGCTTTGTCTGGCTTTGTCGAAATCTCTAGATTCTGACTAATCTGCTTAACAATGACTTCATAACTACTTCGTCTAATAGGGTCTGTAAGTCTCGTCATGTGACACCGAGAAATCACGATAAAATCGTAATTTGAAAACATTTCCCGCCAAAATATGACGTTTGAGGATTTTGACGTTCAAAGTTTTTGTTTGAAACGTCATATATTTTTGTTAAAAATGCAACTTATGTGCCCGGAACTTTAAAAATTGGACGAGACTTACAGACCCTATTATTTAAAATTGAATCATTTAATGAATTATTAGATTTATTTCCTTTTAACTCGTTTAAATAGTTATGCCCCTTTAAATTACAGATGTTTATTCAATTCGATGTCTGTTGTAATAAGACACGTTTTATATTTTCTTTAATTCTAATTGTCTTATGTTAACTGATAAATTTATACTTTAAGTCTGTTTTTTGCAATCCTACACGTACGGATGTTCACTGTTCAGTTTGCATATATGAAGGATTTATTTCAAATGCGTTTTTTTTTCGATGAAAAAAAAACAACGTAAAAATCAAAGGTTGATAATCTCGTTTTTATATGCAAGTGATTAAGAAATGGGCGGGAAACTGAACAAACATTTTTTTCAAAGGTCTAATTTGATCAAGATTTCATCATAAATTAATACGAAAAAATAAATAACAAAATACCGGTTATTGATATTAACAGTAAAAGGATATAGAGTAAATGAACTTGAGAAATACGTCGTGTAAGCAAGCAAAGGAACAACGCTTTTATTGTAAATTTAATTTCTACGTATGGGCATTTCGACAACTTATGTCTCATCATTGCAGATAAAATTAAAATATTTGAAAACAAGGAATCAAAAGATGTATTTAAGCTGATTGAGAACAAAAATCAAAACGATATAAATTGAAATTCAAAATAAGTTAGTGACAGAGCTTCCATGAGGGAGATACTTCCTAGTTTCAAAAAAATCTGTCAATAAAGGTATTGTATGTTTCAAAATAAATCGGTTTTGGCCAAGCACTTATTCACTGGAATGCTGGGTTGGTGAGTAGCCTCGGAAACTAACAGTTCATCAATAGTGGCATCCTTCCAGTGGTAATGAATACATTTGTGAATACGTCAGAATGAAAGCTAATAGCGAATTAAACCATAAATACGAATTTGTTTTTGGTTCTCTCAAAATGCCAAGTTAATGCCATCTAAATGTTATTGATACCAAGTTGACAAATTGGACGATCTTTCATTTTTCACACTAGTGTTAAATGGATTGGCAAAAACTCTACAAAAAAATCTAATACATATTCAAACACATAATTTTGAACAATTCAAAACCTGAGAATTATTTTAAGTCAGTGAATCTCTTAAGGTATGGGTGTATAATTCAAGATCCTGATATCAATAAATGGTATACAAGATTACAGAATTATTGAGCATTCCATTAGATTATTTCTTCCCTGAAAGTAAACTCGCCTTCTTCGACAAAGTTAAGATGAGAATAATAAAAAAATTACCGAATAGCAATGTCAGAAGCCGAAATCTGAAGGACAACAAGACAAAGTAAGTGCGAAACCACCTGAACAAATTGTTAATTGCAATGGTTCTGACTTGGTACAGGCATCACATAAGAAATGTTGGATTTAACCGGTTTAATGGATCGCCAAACCACCCCTCTCAATTGCTATTGAAAGGTCGTAAACAATGAAAAAATATTTCATCTCAATACTAAGTAATACGAAAACGACTCTAAACCAAACCGTTTGGGAAGCTGGCAGTTTTGCGATGAGCACTCCTTGAACCATCTTTCAAAATTAAGCTCTATCCCTTTTCCGTTTAAAGATAGTGGTCCTATGTTTATTCAAACTATAGAGAAACGGGACAGAGAAAGGGGAGGTTTGGGTACCCTTAAGTCTGTTTAACCCTACCATCAGCTTTTGCTAGTGCCGGTACCAAGTCTGATTGTTTCTATTGTTGTAAACCTTTGTCTATTGTTTTTATATCCCTTTTGTTTAGCGGGCGGAATATAGTGATCATGGTGTCTGTCCGTTCGTCCTTCCGTCCGCCATAGGATACCTACTTTGTGACGACAAATCCTCCTACACCATTTGATGAAATTCACTGAAACTTTTACAGAATATTCAGTACATATATCCATTGTGTACCAGCTATTTGAAAATTTGATTAGATTTTTTTTTCTGGAATTCAACGGAGGACGGGGGGGGGTATGATATTGTTGAGCTTTTCTGACATTTTTTCCAGTATTATTTTTTACATTGTTGTATGTGACTGTGTTTTTTTTTTGTGGAAATTGCAGGTTTTTCCTGTTATTTTTTATTCTATTTTTCCTATTGTTATTTATGTTTGTCTCTTGTATTTCATTTATGTTTTGTAGTGCAGTTCGCTTGTGATTTGTTGCATGTGGTTGTAGCTTTCGGCCATTGCATGTGTTTACTGTTATCTTTCTTTGTAAATTCATTTTAACTCAAATCTAAACAGGAAGTGAACTCTGTAATCACTGTATATCTCTCCAATATTTTGGAGCACCAATCAACAAAGAATGCAGAGGATTAGCAACTGTCTCTTTGAGCAACCGAGTGATAAACCACCGAATTATTAGAGATGAAAAGCAAAAGAAAAGAGATATAGAATTTAAAAAAATAAAATAAAAATCTGCAATGTAGGTCTTGAGATAACAATAATGTTTGAATGATTTAAACTAATTTATTGCCATTGTTGCATATTTGATATATACTTGAGAAAACTCAAAATTCGTGAGAAACAAAATACAAAAACCATTTCAATTTAGTTGTGGATATGCATTAACAAATCTCTGTCATGATCTGAAGTTTCCCTGTCTGTATCATAGGGGAAAAGTCTCCCTGTTATTTTGAAGGGTGGTGAGCCCTATCCACACCTCCGGTATGGATAGTATCACAGCATGCTTTATGCCTATTTTTAACTGCAGGCAAAATCTTACTTCCAAGGACAATTCAATAGTTGAACAAGAAAAAGATCAGGCATGTGTCTTTCTTTGTATGGACTTTTATTTAATAATTTAGGTATCCAATACAGGTTAGTCAGTTCTTGCTTCTCATTTTTTGTTTGAATATTCAAAGAGGACATGAATGAAATGTGTTTGGAGAGGATTTTATCTTTGTCAAATGAAACTCTATTGTATGAAGTATTAACCGCTGTATCATGATCATAGTTCATTAATAAGACAGTTGTAATAATGTGCTTTACATACAAAACGATATTATTAGAAGCTTTGCAGCAAGGACAACAACATATTTGCCATGTTATGTAGATTGTTACTTATGAGCTACAAGATGAAAACAAATTGGGAGTCTAGAATTGTAACTGCCTGGAATCTCCAACATATGTTACCGAGTTTGGGATTCTATTAATTCTTCTTATCCGTTTAATGTTACCTTAAGAATAAAAAGTGAAGAAACTTCTTGTTTATTGCTCTAAAACTACATATATAATATCATATATATTACAGTCTGTTAGTGTCCTTATATGGTTTATACTGGACCATTAAATCTTACATGATTAGAGAGTGATATTTGGTCACTAACATGCTGTGTAATGTTTATATCCTAGTAACGAAATTATATGAAAGCTTTTTAAACTGTAAAGCTATTAAAACGTTTACGCCGTGTAATGGCTGTCACTGACTATATTTTTCAGTCACCCGATATGCAATATGTAAGGTAAGCAAACGACATCTTTTGACCAACCAACGTTTAGGAAATTAACTATAGGTATGATAAAACGAATTATAAACAACAGTACTATATATAACATCTGAACCGAAAATCAATTTTATTTTAAAACTTCGATATCTATATTTTATAAACTTTTGTTTAAAACTAAGGAGTATCTCTATCATAAGTAGCTCTATCCTTAGCTGAATTTTGACTTTTTCTGTTTAGATTCTTTTTGTTATATCTTCTCTATTAGCTTTTAAACGTATTTTGCTGCATTGACTTCCAAATGTTCTGATTTGATCTTACTAAAGACACAAGTTGTCGAAATGCACATGTGGAGAAATTTAATTGACAGTAACTGAGATATTGTGTTATTTATAAACATACAGAAAAGAAAAGCTATCAAGATAAATTAAAATAAAACACTTTAATGTAAACGCAACTTTCACATGCATTTCATATTACTAATACGGGACTTTCGAGACTGGAACTCTCGTGTAATTGAAAGCGGAAACGATCCTCTCAAATACCAGTTATTGGATTCCTGACCTATTCAGATAAATAACTAGAAACACGAGGGGACTTTATAAACATAATTGTGCGGATGTAAACTTGGATTCTATTGGCTGATTAACCACCTGCTAAATAACCATGTCCGCCCTACACATGACAATCAATAATCATGATAATGTAGTGTTTCACCTACATGTAGACCAAAGTCATTCAAAAGCGTACATATAAGAATTGTACATAAGGACAAAATTCACAAACATGCAGTAAGCATGGATAAATAAACATATCGCAATTAAAAGTTTAACATAGTTTACTTCCACGTAATGTAAAACTAATTTCAGCCTGATATTTACAGTAAAAATTAGAATGTGAAATACATCTATACTTGGAATAACATGTAAATTATATGAAATATTTTATTTGCATTCATTTTCAAAGGTTTTCGCTCCATGTATTACGAAAACGCCATGTAAATTTTACACAACATGAAAAATCAATACATCATTCGGCTGTGTATTGTCCAGAGTACGCGGTCAGTCGACATAGCGTTTATGTGTATAATCGTGTAGTTAAATGTAGGTCATGTTGTAATTATCGTTTTCTTAGTTAAACACAAGCAGGTTTGCATAACCGCACAAAAATGTTATCATGCATTGAACCAACTAATATGATTATTTAGATAGTGTCGAAAATGGTTGAACGGCGCGACCTGAAGGTTGCTTGCCGTTCAACGATTTTTGACACTATCTAAATAATCATATTAGTTGGTTCAATGCATGATAACTTATAGTGCCCAAGTGGATGATATAAATCGGATAATGGTTTTTATGAAATAAAAACGATACGCTAGGCTATGGAATGGCCTTGGATAGAAAATTGCATGTTTGATTGACAAGGATGTGGTGGCTCATGATTTACTTGGCTTCGAATAAACACCGGTAGTTCTTTATTCTTCCGCAAAAACGCAATTCTATCTTTTTTCACCTTTCGTATTCTGTTGCCTAAGTATCTCCACAAACTACAATCACGCTTTGTTTAACACAATTGAAAAGTCTTTTATAGTATTTGTATATTATTGATTATTGCACAATACCTCATCTTTATTTATTAACTTCTGGTTTTAAATTTATACATTACTGCATGTTCTTATTCTTTTTATCATATCTATATTTATAAATCTTGCTAAGCGATATTGCAATACCAATCCCATCATCCTCTACAAACCTGTTCCCAGTACCACCTATAGTAAATGTTTATAATACTTTTCAACTTCCACAAGGAAACAGAAAAATTAAATCCCGCCCCGCTTTATCAGGACGAAACTGGACGCCATTTTGATTTTCGAGAATCTGAAATTCCTATTGGTCTATAGTCTTCTGCTCATGCGTTCTCCTCACTGCGCAAGCGTACTCCTCACTTCCCCCCAAGAACTATCTATATAGCTAGGCTATTCCATAGCCTACCTAAATATACCACCTAAAATAAACTATAAATGAAATTGAAGTGTACTTATAATTTGTCCTACATGACAATTATTGAACTAAATCTTGATTGAAGAAAAAACAATTAACCCGAAGCGCTACAAATAGATTAAGCATAAATCACCCTTAGCTTAACATTGTTAATTAATAAGTTAATTAATAAGGGATTCCCTCTCAAGGCATTGACGTATTGATTTTTTTTTCGGTATAATGCTAAAAAAAAATTTCGGAGTGAACACGAATCAAAAGTCCCGTATTGATTTACGAAATATCTAGCTAATAATAATTTAAGGGTGTTTCACCAGCCCAATAGTCAGACTTGTCTGACATGGACATTTTACCTTGCGTGTTATAGAAATTATCTGTTTTATCAAATTCGAACCACTTAAAAAAAACTGAGGCTTCATTCCTTGTATGGCACTCGGTAGATGTGTTATTGGTACTGAATTTGGCTTCCTATGTCGATATTTTTTGGAAATGAGTACTTCTTTTTGGACTACTTTTTGATTATGGCTTTCCATATTATTTGATTTTAATGCTGCTGATGAGAGGTACTCCTTAAAACACGTGTACAGCATAATGAAATTTACTGTTTTTATGCAACTAAGGTATTTACTGTTTTTATGTTTTTAGGGTATTTTTTGTTTTAAGAGAGGGTCGCAATATGTATACGAGTCACTTTATTTAAAAGCTTCATCTTGTCTTAGACTATATATTTCCGTTTTTAAGAAATTAACATTTTTGTTTTGGAAATATTTGCAGAAACTACATTTACAGAAATAGACTTCCATAATTTACAGTGACTATCGGTATTTTGTTATTTACGGTCAGATTTTGATCTTTATCAACTTTTGTAGAGATCAATTTAGCTGATTTTGTCGTTACCGTTATATTCTTAAGCTAATCTGTTATCTATCTGCTATTTCATATCTTTTGATTTTTTGCCTACACCTGCAGTGGAAAGAGTGAAAAGAAATGATTAAAGTTTACAGAAATATCGGTAACAGAATTATTCTACAAAGCACTACAAAAATGTCCAAATGGTAAAGTTTTTTAAATTTCAAAACTGTGAACAAAGAAGATAGTATTCTCACGTCTTCATTTTTATTTCCTGTGCCGTACTCATGGTATGTCTTTTTTCTCTTGGTGTTTCCAATGTCCTTGGATTATTTGTTTTAGACTGACAATTCGGTTCTCACTTACTTTTTATACACTTTTTGAATCTAGAATTTCTAAATTTGATTTAGAACTTCTTTTTATATTCATTTGGAATCTAGAATTTCTCAACTTGGTATGGAACTATCGCAAAAGAAATTTCTAGATTGTATAATGGAAAGCAAAAAAAAAAAAAACCGGGAGAAAGTTTTTACCTACTCTTGTCCCTGTTTCAAATGGGAAGTATTCTGTTTAAATATCCAATTTGAATACGTGAGTTAGTATTCAAAATCACGAAACAATCTCCCATAAAATATTTTTAAATATTGTTAATATGTGTCAAAACTTTTTAAGAAGAGAATTTTTTGCAGAATTCTTAATTTCTTTTTAGATGGAAAGGTTAAGGATGATCGCTGGTCACGTTTTGGTATTTCTGGCAGATTTTCCGAGTTTGTTTATATCCATTTAAATGCATTATAATGTTTTGATACAGACCCCTACATTTTTCTGCATAATTTCATTTTATGCATATTAAGGAACTTTTTGACAAATTTCGTCAAATTAAATTTTTGTTCATGGATAACCATTGCTTATATTAAACTAAGAGAAATTCAGAGGAGTTCAGTTTCTAGCCAAATTTTTAGTCCCTTATATCTAAATAAGGTAATCAGCATCAGATCAAATCAATTTAAAATTACTTCCACTAAATTAGCATTCAACCTCAATTAAGAAAGGATATGTATTTAAAACACATGAGACGGAGTCTGTAGATCGTGAAACCAAGCACTGGATCAACTCTCTTATTGATGGTCTTCATTTCGAAATCACCATCCTATTGATTTTGACCAGTAAACGCCCTTTATCTTAAGTTAACGTGTATTTGGGGATATTTGTTTCTGTCATTTTATGGTGATAAAAGTGAAAATGTTTACTGTGGATATCCTTCTGTTGTTTTAAGATACTCACAAATGTGTGAAATTATCACCATAGAAACCGTTTTATCTTTTATATACTTAAGAAACCTGTAATACACATTTGTCACACTTTAAGGTTATATATTGATAGAACAGCATAAGGAATGAATATTTCTTACTTGAAAGTATTTAATTCATCGTATGCTTATAATTTTACAATTTGCAACTATGGACAAGAATTTTACTTTTAGCATTTACAATTTATCATCATGGAATTTTGACATACAAAACTACTCGAACTTGCCTCTGCAATTTAACGAGGACGCAACAGAGCTGCCTATAGCATTTAAAGTCATAATCACTTGTTTGTACGTCTTGACAGCCATCGTCAGTGTGATTGGAAATATAACGTTATGCTACATCATCATTGCAATTCCAAAACGATACAATAAATGTTTTTACTACCTATTCGTGAGCTCTTCCGTCAATGATATATTTATGAGTATTGTTTGTATTCCGACTACAGTAGTTACAAATGTCATTTTGTACTGGTGGCCGTTAGGAACGTTCGCATGTCCGGTATTGCAGTATACTCAACTTATTTTGGTACTTCATAAATCTTTCTCGATACTTTCTATTGTATATGGCCAACATAGTTCGATACTGAAACCATTGCAGAAAAGATTGAGTAGGAGATCAACTTTAGTTATTTTAACAGTATCTTGGATAATTCCAGTTTTAGTCTCAATTCCGACGGCTATGTATTCAACACTGACATTTTTTCCGACAGATCGGGGTGCTCAAGGACTATGTATGACCGTGTGGCCTGTGAACTTTTGGCAGTCAGTTTACGGTTATATTATTGTGACAGGACAGTTTTTGGTGCCTTTCACAGTAATTACGTATTTATGTCTCAGAATAGGGTGTAAAATTTGGAAAAACCAAATTCCTGGAGAACCTTATGTCATTAGGGACAACAGACTAGCCAAGTCAAAACGCAAGGTAATTTACTTTTGCAGGTATAAAAAAGGCTATGCTGCAATTCGGTTATTTTAGTTATTTTGTATTCAATAAAATTTAACACCATGGCAATGAAAAAATTTCCTACTCGTTAATTATTATATTTATTGCATATACAGATTTATTGATATTTTAAATAGTTGTTCAACCTTTTCTCATTCCGTATGCGAAAGGCATCCTGTTTCTTCATGTACTTTTAATCAATAAGTCCTAATTGAAAATGGTTTAGATATCAAATTGTCATTTTTCTAAAAACACGAATGAACGCATTGAA
The DNA here is from genome assembly GCA_002080025.1 of Modiolus philippinarum. Lineage (NCBI taxonomy): Eukaryota > Metazoa > Mollusca > Bivalvia > Mytilida > Modiolidae > Modiolus > Modiolus philippinarum. Next base: position 15,157 of record MJUU01073929.1, read on the forward strand.
ATAAAGAGAATTCTTAACATTATAATTAACTTATTTGGTTCTTTGAATTTTATACATTCAAATAAGAAGTTTGGAAAATGCTCCAAGAAGCAAAAATATAGTATAGATGCTGTTGGCCATGCTTCCTTTCAGATCAAACAAAATGATAACTTTTACACATCCATTCTTTTAAGTCAGCTTCAATTCGCTTCAGTGGTATCATTTGAGATGGTCAAAATGTGTTTTCCCCTTAGGATACAATGTAAAGAATGATCACAGCAAGCGTCAATGTTTTAAAACTAGAAAAACTGCTAGCAAAGCTCACAAAAACATACCCCGCTCCTAATTTGATTCCAGATGTAAAATAACCAAAAAACATCAAGTCAAATCAAATTTTTAAATAGCTGGTGCACAATGGCAATATGTATTGAACATTCTGTGGAAGTTTCATTAAATTTCACCAAGTGGTCTAGGAGGAGTTTGTCGGCAAAAAGTATGTACCCAATGGCGGACGAAATGACGAACAGACGGACAGACAAACAGACACCATGATCACTATATACTACCCACTAAAGCGGGTATAATAAGCAGTCTTTTTTTCTTGTTAAAATTATTTATGTAACGTTTGGTTCATTTTACATCAGTGGTTTTAGGAGAGATTTTCGATTTTTTTTTCATAAGGCCCATAGTTAAGTTCTGTATTAGTGACAATGTTCAATTCAAAACAAAAGAACAATTTTCTACAGTAGTTAAAGGGGAGAGAAAATGTGAAAAGCCCACAAACGACGGACGCCAAATGAAGGCCGTATTTCAAATCGACTCTTTCGATCAAGTGATTTAAAACCATAAGCCGTGAAACAAAAATCAAAAAGATATTTTAAACATGTTTCAGTTCAGCATTGTTTTCCTATTTACACGTTTATCAGTATCCTTTGGAAAGTACACATTTAGTGTATGACTTAAATGAGGGTATGGATGGATGATATATATTGTTATTTCACCATAGAACCCATGTTATACATTTTCATTCATTCCTCAATTGATATTGTCATTTGAATTCGACTTCTACAGAGTTTTGAACATATCTGCTTCAAATTGTTACAAAGCATGTCCAGAACCAAATTTTCAATTGAAACAATGTTCATTGCAAGACAAAAACTAGGTCAAAGTCAGATATTCAACCATCTGAAACATTTTAAACAGCAAGGTGTCTTCAAATCTTGGTGTTGAATAAAACAATCGCAACATATATCATTCATTAGAAGCACAATCATGTAACAGACACCGTCTGATATTAGTACGTGCAAAATAATTTTCCCGCTGAAAGGTGTGCTGTATTTGTGTACTTATTAAGGATGTGTGGGTATATATATAAAAAATATTATTATAAAATGTGAGCATAACTAGTTTGTCATTTCAGTAAATAAACAACACTATTCTACTATTATTATATATGTCTTTTTTTCTTTTTTTTTGTAGAGTATCAAAATCCTTGTGGCTATGGTAGTAATATTCTTTTTTACATGGACGCCATTGCACATACTGACATTGATTGGAGACCATAACCCTATGATATATAACAACAAAACTATATACATGACTTCGATAGTCTTAACCTGGTTAAGCCTAAGCAACAGTGCTACAAATTGTGTGTGTTACTATTATCAAAGCACTACATTTCAGATCGGATTAAAAACTGTGATTTCAAAAGTTTTCTGCAATAGGCTGTGCAAAGACCATGGTAAACAAACAGTGTTTGGTATGGAAAATATGTGTTAAAGGACAGACTTCAATCTAGCAGTGCAAAATCTAATGAAGTGTGATTGTGAAATTTCCTGTCCTTCACTCAACTTTGAACAAGGGTGACGTACTATAATAGCAAAAAATGACTTAACTTCCACACACCCCAATTTTTGCCTGTGAGTAGGCCCATCAATGAGAAGCTATGGAATATCAATCATTCTGATTCTTTATTGACTGTAGTGATAAGAGTCAAAATATGCCAACTTATAGACACTGTCAGATTCAGTTCATTTTCTGTACGATAAAAAGTTTATCCAATAACTCTGATGAGATTTACTTTATGATCATTAGCTAATTTGAAACTTGGTTTTACTATTTCTTAATGAAAATTAAGCAAAATGTCGATACTATAAAGGGAGGTATTCCTAAATTTGTATTGAAAGTAATCAATTGGACAAGTGTTCTTGCAGTTATTGTTGCTTCACTGAGGAAATTCACATAGAATTTTTATTTTAACTTCGGGTTAAATAAAAAAAAAACATGTTGTTTAGTATATTGAATCTATTTACTTCGAGCTCAGTTAACGCATGTTCCAGATATCTTTGGGTAGATCCAGAGTTTGTTACCGGACTGACTAACACCGACACACGGACTTTTCACTGGCAGTGTAACGGATGCCACGCGTGGAGCAGATCATGCTTACCCTTCTGGAGCACCTGATGATACCTCAGTTTTTATAGGGGTTCACACTGCTAGTGCTTTAGTTTTGTGGCGTTCTTGTTCATTTTTGTTTATTTGTTTTGTATTTGTCATACCGTCTCAATTTGTGTTGGATATGAATTGTCCTGATTTGGAATTTATGATTTTAGAATTTCCCCTTTCCTCTTTCTTGCTTCGGTATTCGTTTGCCGGTGTATTTGTAAAAATGCATTCTAAAATAAAATAGTAACTTCGGTATTTAGTTAACTTATTTAACAGGCAAAACAATTTCTGATTACCAAATGTGCGTTTAAATCTTATTTTGAAACAAAAACCAAAAGCATTCAAAAGCAAATCTGAAAGGTTTCGTGTTAATTGGTGTTAAAGATTCAATTGGACAATAGAGCAATGTTATCCAAAGATAACCAAAATAGATTTATTGGTTTTAATTTGAGACAAATCCAAGATATTATAGATTATTCTGAAAGGTATAGGATAGAGGGAGCTATTATATTTATAGATTTCACGAAAGCATTTGATTCCTTAGAATGGGATTTTATGTTAACTACACTTAAACATTTTGGGTTTAATGAATCTTTTATACGCTGGGTGAAAACTCTATATACAGATATTCAGACATGTGTCATGAACAATGGGTGGGTATCAGAAATATTTGCAAATAAAAGGGGAATTCGTCAAGGATGTCCTTTATCAGCTTTGTTATTTGTTTTGTCTGTAGAGATTATGGCTCTACGACTAAGAAATATTAAGGATATTAAAGGAATAAATGTAAAAGTAGATGATAAAACGCACAGTATAAAAATATCACAA